>NHOR01000324.1:0-60545 GCA_002287245.1 Trypanosoma congolense | reverse complement strand
TCCCTGTTGACGCGATGCCCTCCATACCATAGCCCCCACGCCACCCATCGGACCTTCGAACGAGGTATGGCACGGTGCGCGGTGGAATGCCATTTATTTCTCTTCCTTCCCCTGTGCGTGTAATTGTCTTCTCAGCAGTTCTTTGAAGATGGTAAAGAATGTGTTCCTGCGGGTTATGCGAAGGACGCGGCGCCGGACCGGCAGGGTATGGTTGTGTGCGGGAGTTTCGTTGATTCTTATGATGCTGTGCGTGTTATGGGGAGCCCGTGTGGACCTACCAACCAGGCTCCGTGAAGGAACCTCCTTCACGACCACCATCCACTATAGCACGTACTTCCGCTTCATTCCACCGGAAGTCGTCCGCACGTGGAGGGCACGTGAATTCCTCGTCGTCATGGGCATTCCCTCCGTTGACATCGATGCCAGGCGGCGGCTGCGTGACCTTCAGCGGGAAACGTGTTGGCAGTACAATGAGGTGGCAAGGCAAGGAAACAACTTCACCGGTGAGTTTCTTCCACTGTACCTCGTCGCGCCGCACCAGGACAACGGGTACGAGATTTCCGAGTCGCTGTGGAAGGAGGCTGCGCAGTCTCACGATGTGATCCTTTTGCCAACGCGCGATGTGCGGCCCACGACACGGAGGCGGATAGGTGAAGGTGGTAGTTGGGGCCTCGAAGCGCATATCGTCATGAGCCGCAAGACGTACCTGTGGTTTCAGTTCGCGCTGCACCTGTTCCCCAATGCCCCTTACATTGTGAAGGGCGATGATGACCTATTTATGCGTGTACCGCAGTACCTCGCCGACCTTCGTGTCATGCCTCGGCGTGGCCTTTACATGGGCCGTATGTACCGTGTAAATTTGCTTTGGAAATCCCTTGAGTTGGTTTATGCGACTGGAGCCTGCTACACACTCTCGAAAGATGTGGCGCAGGCTGTGGTGTCCTACAAGCCACTGGTCGCACTGCTGAGTAAGCCCTACTTCATTTGGCGTACTATCCAGTACAGGACGATAAGCGTGGATAACGAGGACGTTATGGTGGGGCATGTGCTGCACAGGAAAATCAAATTTAAGGGTCTCATAACGGTAGACATGGGGAGTTGTAAATTTGAGGACTTTGGAGGACGCGGCCAATTCCCGACGGCCACACCGAAGTGGGTCGTGGTGCACCACATCCGTGAGGAGGACTACCAGCGCCTGTGGAGATGGTTTGAAGACCATGGAGCACCTCCTGCACCCTCGGAGCTTTATTGGTTCAGTAAAAATAGCGCTATGTTAGTTTGTTGATACTTTTAATTCGCCTATCGGTTTGGGAATGGGGTGTCTATCCTCTCTTTCTAGGATCTCTGGGATCCTCTCCCTTTCCCCTCACCTTCCTTTTTTATACCCTTTTTTTTTGGTATGGGGAAAGGTAGGGGGCGTTCTTGGAGAAGCCATGAAGTGGACGTTTACATGTCCTGCGGAGGTCGAGGTGGAGCTGGCCGTGGTGGAGGTGGTGCGTGCGTCCTTGGAACCGTTGGAAACCGCCCGCGGGTTCTTTCTGGGTTTACTGCACGGGGCCCGCCAGTACGACGCGCAGGACGGCTGGACCTTCACCACCGACACCCTTCAGAAGGCCATGTTACAAGTCGTTTTTGAGGACGAGGGTGGAGAGGACTTGCAGACTTTGGTCATGCGGCGGTGGACCACAACCATGCGATATGCCCTGGATCCGGAGAAGGCCATGCACGAATTCCTCCTCGCTTTTCTGGGCGAGTTGCACACAATGGACCGACAGATGGGCAACCATCGAGGCGCCGACGCGTTCCACCAGGCGGCTCGGCGAATGGTTTTTGGGGAGGAGCATCCGAGCGAGAGGGATCTGCAGACCTTAGCGATACAGTATGTGGCCCGGTCCGTGCTCCAATCCGAGGACCCGGAGAATAAAGCGCATGAGTTTCTCGGTGGTGTGATGTATGAAGCCAGTCAACTGGACCGTGAGAACCACCACAACAAAGGTGAGGAAGCCCTTCTCAAGGCTATGGAAGAAATTCTCAAGAAGAACTCAAAGGAGTGACTGTCCCTGGGAAAGACTTTTCCCCAGCATCCCCATGTGTCGTCACGCTAGCAATCGATCACGCACCCAGTGGAACCAACAAAGCCCGACACACCAACAACAGCATGGGGGCCACACGGAATGAAACCATACTAGGCCCTGTTTCGAGTATCCCGGGAGCAGCGCACCAATAACTCTTCCATGTTCATAGATTCTAATTGCTTCCTTTTTCACCTAATCAACCTTTCCCACAAAACACAGCATTTCTTTCCATAAGTAATTCTCCCACCACATTATCTTCCTTTCCCCGCACTTTCCCATATCCCTTTAGAGAAAGCGGTAATCCAGATTGACCATGCAAACTCATATATTCAATACACCCAGACAAAGACCCTGGAGCATGGAACGAGATGTCGCGGATGTGTTGTTAGAAGGTGTCACGTCCCCCGATAAAGTCAACCTGTACTGGTTTCTGAGACCCGTGTTAGCCGGCCTCACGATAGACCTCATTCGTTTCACCCTGGGTGATTTTGTAAGAAACCCTCGACACTGCATACCCGAAGTGAATGTGTGTGACAGCTTGTGGCAATACCTTCCCTATTTGTTGTGGAAATTTAGAATGTCTGCCCGTCCGCTCGTAAAACATTTTGGGCCCACAGAAACATGGGGGAAGCGGCACTGGGATTCGTGGAAAATTTACTTTGACATGGATGAAACGCCCCTGGAAGCCATCGACGAGGAGATCTGGCGTCGGTGCAGGAGGCCTCCACCTGTGCCTGAATATCAGCCCTACCAGGGTGTCGTTTTGGTTCAAGCTGCTGCTTCGTTCATACAGATCCCGTATTCCCCCATAGGCTATCTCGTTCCTATTCCAATTTCCCCCCAACAATTCCGTGGGTTATAAAACAAACCAATTTCATTCCCATGATCAATTTTTTAAAGAAAACATGCTGCTGTAAAATGAGTCTACAGCTAGAAATCCACTCTCTCTTTATATTTTATTTTCGGAAAGGGGAATCAAGGGAAAAAACAATGATAATGGCGCGTGTCCTTTGAGAGGAGAATAAGTGGGTGAGATAAAACGATCACCCGTACCCACCACCATCCCATCTTCATTTCCTAAAACGGTTAGCATCCCTCCTGACCATTCATCTACCAATCTTCCTCTCAGGATTTCTTTTTCTTCTCACTTTTTTTTGTTTGAAAACCCCAACAAGGAAGTGGAAGTGATGCCCCGATGATGGTTCACCCATGCTGGTCTGTGGAACTTTTTCGCTTTTGGTCTGATTCTCATGGCGCTTCTATTTCTCATGGTGATCTTATTTCGTGGAGGGATGCACTAAAATACCGTGTGACACGATACAAAAAATTCTTCACACCCTTTCTCTAGGAATGCGGGCCATCGAGAGAAAGCGTATCCCAGGGGAGTAATTTTGGGAATCCCGATGATTTTTGAAAATGACTCTTTCTGAGGTTATCTCTGGAGGAGAGCGTGGTTAAGTGTTATGCGAGGGGAGTTGATTGGAGAGGGAGAACAGTTCTTCAAGTAATGAGTGGGGGATAGTTAGACCCTCTCGGTCAGTATCCCATCCCCCCCCCTAATGCATTTCCCGATGATTGTCCGTTAGGGTTATTTTGAGGAATATTATTTCCCGATGAGAACAAACTTATCGAAGGTGATCATTGATCACCGATGAATGAGGGAAAGTTGTGAAAATGAAAAAAAATATTGAGAGTGGCTTTCAGTGCGGGAAACTCACGTCCCCAAGGCCATGCACAACTGCATCTGTTGCTTATGCTTTTTTCTTCAGTGTGCAGTGCCTATATAAGAAATTGTTAAATGGAACAAAACTAAGCAAAGGAAAATGCACAAAGTCAAATCCATATAATTACATTTCCCCATCGGCTTTCTTTATGAAGGTTAGGTTTTTAGGACTGCAGTATTTTGTGATGAGATCTGCGTGAAGAGATTCTTTATCCGTATAGGAGGTAGAATTATTTTTCAAATTATTTTGCACAGGGTGGTAGAAGCAAAAGAAATAGGAGCGGTGTTTCACTATGAAGCGTACGTATCACCTTGACTTTGTATTGTGTCCTTTCCTTGCTCTTCGTCTGTTACTCCCTTTGATAATATGAAAAGGAAAACATTCTCAATCATTTTTAGTGCGCTTTTGAATTTACTAGTTTCTTTAAAAATTTAAGTAGAAATTGACAATGATGTCTCAAGCTATGATGACTGGGTTGCTGCTAGTCAGAATGTTAATATTTTGTTTTGGGGAAGTACCATGGTCTTTTCCCCGAAAAGCTATTCCATCAGAGGCAGGAGGGGCTATCTGCAGCCTCAGCAGAAAATTGAAAGATGTCACTCCTTGGACACGGCAAAAAATGGAAGCTTTAATGAAAAGCCGTGATGAGCACGAATCCAAATACTTCGACTGGAAGCTGCATTTCACGCTTCCCCTGAGTGTGAAATAAATGAAAGTGTCTTGGATGAAATTCGGACAATGCTCGAAAATGTGAACACCGAATTTCGGACACTCCATGCAAAAGCTGTTCGAGCCAGGGCCCTTGCCGCCAGGTCTGCGGGGCGCCTCGACGAATTCATCGCGGTGTTCGCAAATGCAAAAGGAAAGAAGATAATCGGGACCACAAACTACTGTCTGGGGAGTGGTGGTGCTCCTGCAAAAAGGAGGGACTTGTTTGATTGCTTTCCGAAAGGCGAAGAATTTGAAATGAGCGAAACGAACATGGCCAAGATTCCCGAAACCACGTCGTATGGGGGAGAGTTGGATCTGTCTGCCGCAATCGAAAATGTCAATTATAACACAGCGGCCACATACGTCAAAAAAAGTGGTGCAATTGACGTATCGGCTAACTGCAACTTGATCAAGGGAAACACCAGTGGAATCCTTGGAAACACAAGCCTTGAAGAGCCCCTTTGGTGGGGTGGTGGCATCTTGACAATAGGAAAAGATTTCAACGGCGACTTCAGGTCAAACAGTAGCAAATTCATGGCCGGTGAAATCGAAAGTTCCAGCAAAGGCTACCAAGACAAGCACTCTGGACGGAATCTCCTCACACCATCCCACACCTCAAAAGTACCCTCGCCGCGTTCCAAAGTTTTAAGGGGACTGCAGACAGAATCTCCAGAAAATTAACCGAAATTGCTGAAATCGAAAAACAGATTGAAACATGCCTTTCCCACGGAAAAGTGGAAGACGTACACGCTCAAACATGCTTCAAAAACATCATGAAGTTAAATGCTGAATTGCATGATACTAACACCCTCCTGGAACGGTACCGAAAAGAAAAGGGAGCTCTCCCGTCAGGAAGCACCTTCATCATGCGTCAAGAATCCATGGGCATATGGTTACTCTCATTGCTTATTCTACTCTAAAAATGTTAAATGGGAACATAAATAACATCACCTTGTCACTATCCACTGTGTTCCTGGATTTTTACGAAGTAGAATATTCTTCTCACGCTTCTACTATAAGTTTTTCAAAAATAAGGACGAGGAGCCCCAATCAAATAAAGTGAATATTTATTGTAATGGAAATGGGTTCAAAGTTTTGGTTTCTCGGCGTAATATTAATTTTATGGCTCGAGACAAACTTGTGCAATGCCCGCCAAGCCATCCCCACAAAGGCAGGTAGTGCCATCTGCACCCTCAGCAAAAAATTGAAGGATGTCACACCCTGGGCCACGCAACAGCTGGATGAAGAGGTAACAAAACTTACAAATCTGGAATTGAAGCTTCTCGAGTGGCAGTCTAAATTCCTTCAGTCCAAATCCAAAGGGAGAGGCCATGACACATGCAGAGTGACGGGTCCCCTGTTCCGACAGATGCGAAAGGAAGTAGACAAGGCCCGAGCAGAGGTAGAGAAATTGGAAAGGGAGGCAACAAAAGCCTACACATTCGCTGCGAATTCGGCAGGGCGCCTGGACGAGTTCATCACGGTGTTTGCGAATGCCAAAAACGAGGGTGGTAATGGCTACTGCCTGGGTGACACAAAACCGGCTACAATTGAAGAATTGAACAGCTGCTTTAGCGGAAAAGACTTCCGTGAGGAGAGTTTAGTTGACATCAGCGAAAAAGCGAGTGAGCAGGAGCCAAAACTAGGCGACGCCATCGAGGGCATCAAATACAGTGCTCTAAGTAGCACCTTTTTTGAGGGAAGTAACAATGCAAACTGCAGCTTGATCAAGGGAAGCAAAAACGGGGTCCTCGAAAATGTCGACCTCGAAAAGTCGTTGTGGTGGGGAGGAGGCATCTTGACTATCAGTAAAGGATTTGAAGGCGGGATTACAGACAGTAGCTTCGGCCCTGGAGAAATATCGAGCACTCAAATTCAAGAGGGCAGCAGTAAAGCATATTGGACAGCAGACCCCGCCAAACAAATCGTACACATCAAGGACTCTTTGGAAGCGATCAAGGCTTTCAAAGATGCAAAGGAAAATATCAAATCCAAAATAGAAGGCATCGAGCAGCAAATTCAATTCTGCCTGGGTGAACAGGAACACAACAAACATAGCACGGAGCCCGTACCTACTGAGCAGAACACCACGCAACCAAACGAATCTATTACGGAACAAAGCTACACGGAAAAAACAACCAGTGACCAAAACACCACAGAGCCACAGCTAACATGCTTTGAAAACGCCGCCCAGATTGTCGCCCAATTAAAGGAGAAGAGAGCGCTCCTGGCACGTTATCGAAAAGTCAAAGGATGGATTCCGCCCAATAGCGCCTTCATCCCCACACCACGCTTGGACTCCTTCTGACCTTGCTCTAAACCTTAATGTTTTCCACTAAAAGACGAACAATTACATCATGCACAACCAATCGCAGTAACAATTCCCATAATCACATCTCCTTTTGAAACTCATCTTCATAGGATGGCATGCACAAACCAAGGCAAAACTAAAGGAAAGAGAAACACTGGCCTATAGAGTTCATAGGTCTCTGAAAAAATGTGTTGGTCGAATTACTCCTGGAAGGCGACACACCCCTGGAAGCCATCGACGAGGAGATCTGGTGTCGGTGTCGGCGGCCACCATCTGTACCTCAATACCAGCCCTACCAGGGTTTCGTTTATTTCGGAGGGACACCGACGTTTATCCAGGTCCCCTATTCCACCATAGGCTATCTCGTTCAGATTCCACTTTCTCCCCAACAATTACGTGAATTATAGAACATACAATTCTATTCCCATGATCCAGTTGTTTTCAAAACATGCTGGTGTAAAATTCATATACAGTTAGAAATACATTCTATCTTTCTATTTTATTTTATTCTCGGGAAGGGTAATCAAGGGAAAAAACAATGATAATAGCGCCTGTTCTTTGGGGGAAAATAAGTGGGTGGATAAAACTGTCACCCGTGCCCACCACCATCCCATATTCATTTCCTAAAATGGTTGGCATCCATGCTGGCTATTCATGTACCAATATTCCTCTCTGGATTACATTTTCTTCTCACTTTTCTTTCTTTTTTTCTAAAAACCCCAACAAGGAGTTACAAGTTATGCCGCACAGGTGGTTCACCAATGGTGGAATGTGGAACTTTTTCGCTTTGCCCTCGTAGTTGTCGCTTTTCTATTTTTCGTGATGATTTTATGTCGGGGAGGGCTGCACTAGTACAGCGAGGACATGATACAAAAAATTCTTCACCCCCTTCCCTAGGAATGCGGGCCATTGGGAAAAGCGTCTCCGAGGGAAGTTGTTCTTTGGGGATCCCGATGATTGGTGAAAATGACTCTTTCTGAGGTTATCTCTGGAGGAGAGCGTGGTTACGTGTTATGCGGGAGGAGTTTAGTGGAGGGGGAGAGTGTGTGAGTGGAGGGGGAGAACAATTCTTCAAGTAATGAGAGTGGGATAGTTAGCCCCTATCGCTCATATTTCCATCCCCCCCAATGCATTTCCCGATGATTGCTCCTTAGGGTTAGTTTGAGAGAAATTGTTTACCGATGAGAATAACTTATAGAAAGTGATCATTGGTCGCCGAGGAATGAGGGAAGTGTGTCTGGGGGAGAAGGGGAGTGTGAGAGGTGTGCCATATTTGCATGTCATTGGAATTCGATTTGGTTATGTGTGATGACTGTGCAGGGATCCTCTATTATTGTACTGCCATCTCTTATAGAAATGTATCACTGTCCACTTATTGTTGAATACTCCTCAACAAATTACTTTTCGTAAAACAGGAAACAGGGTTAAAGAAACAATATTCAACCATGTCGAACAACCTTCAGAAGGACAACATGTCGGATGACAGCGTATCAGTGGATGAGGGAAGCTTTTGGGATGATGGTGAGAGCAGTATAATAAGTATGATAAGTGACCGGAGTACTGACGATGACAGTGTGTCCCTCTTCTCGATCAATCTTCGGAGGTACGCGGATATCTTGGAAAGGCTGTTCCCACTGTCGAGGATTAACGATTTCAGGGAGGAGGAGTGAGGACAGGAGCATTGGAGGGGGGATGGCATTTGACGGGAATGTTATAAGACAGGGTGTTGTAACACACGTATTGGATGGGGTATGGTTCTCATTATTGAGTGATGGGTGATTATGTGTTTCTATTGTGGAAATACTCTCTTCCAGATGACAAATTATCCCGCAAGAATTAAGTTCTCTTGAAACTATTTTGTTTTTTTTTAAGAATATGGATCTATGTGAACTGGTATTTTTCGTGGTAGTGAATTTGGGTGAGAGTGTTGTTCTTTAGTTGTCGTTGTGTATTTGTGTATGATGGCGTCGTGTGTCTTTGTTGCTTGGAATTACTTATTCTTTTTGAAGATTGCTTTGCTCTTTCTATAGTGAAGTGGAAAAAGGGAAGGATGATGAGGATGTATATTTGGATGATGATGATGGTAGCCTTGGGGGTGAATGCCAGCGGAGACGCGAAGGACCATAATCACGACGCGCACAAAGCCCTCTGCGATTTGCTGAAGGCGGCTGTGGGAACTTGGGAAAGCAGTGGAGAAGGTCTCTCGGAGCCGATGAAGAAGGCCTTGGGGAAGACGCTTTTTGGGAATGAGGAAGGGGGACGTGTGGAAGATTTAAAAGGGAAGCTTCCAGGGGATTATGAAAAGGTGATAAAAAAACGAAGCACGTAGCTTAGCGTGTGGGGAGCCGTATACGGCGGAGAAAACTATGGATAATGGTGAAGAAACTGAGCTTCTGCGGCGCTGACCGGGCCACTCGGGTCCCCACGACCTTGTTTGTCTTTGCACCTTGGGGAACAACAGCTGGCCATTAGGTGACACCCAAATAGCTACCACTCTGTGCGGACAAGATAAAAATGCTTTGGGATCCGACAAAGGCAGTAAAGGCTGGAGTGCCATTCATACCGGAGAAGACCAAATCACAGCAACGTGGGAAGTAGTCGTGACATCATGCCTAAAAGGTGAGACGGGTAGAGATTTGAAACAGGCCCTGAATGATTTCTTGGGGAAACTGGAGCACAACCCTGATGTTGCTTACACAAATCGTTATCGACTAGGGAAGGGTAATATCAGTAGCTCTGGAGGTTGCAACGGGACGCCTCAACTTGGAGATTGCGTCATGTACTACAACACCACAAAACCCTTGCCTTGGTGGGTGGACTTACAAAAGGCCCTTCCAGAAGAAGATAAATTTCAAAAACAACGGGAACAGGAAGAGAAACGGAGACGGCAAGAGGAAGCGGCACAGCAAGATTCCTCCACCGCTTCAGGGAGGCGTAGCTCAGTTCCTGACAGCCCCAACGCAAACGAAGCGGACTCTAACCTCACCGCAAAATATCAAAAACTCCGAAGTCACACCGGCACACCCATAACCCCGCCATGTTCATGGCTTTTCAGTACCATCCTCATGATCTAAAAACACTCACTGAAGACTCCCATTGTGCATCCCCAATGAGAAAGATACTCCGCTACGTTATCATTCTCCTCTTTCTCCATCTTTTGTTTAAGGAAGGCAGATAAGGAACTAAAGGGTAGGAGTGTCCATGAGTGTGGGGAGGGGGATAGTTAGACCCTCACGCTTGGAAGACCTTATCGCTAATATTTGGAGAGGCTATGCTGTGACCTCATTGTTGTTGCGCTTGTGGTGGTCTGGGTTTGGGGAGGGGTGCACTACTATGCAGCTGGACTAGAATCGACACAATCTTCACCACATGTCCTCCATCTCTATGGAATGCATGGGAAAATTGTTTGCTATATTTTATTTTTTGTAGAGTTTGTCCTAACTCTTATATAATTTCTTTTGTCACTGTTAACTTGAGGGGCCGTCGTAAAGATGCGGGCGACTGCTGCTTTATGTTTTATAATGCTCTGTCTTCCATGATTGTAAGCGAGTTAAAGGTATTGTAGGAAATTGTATACGTGAGGTATTCCGTTGGAGGAAAGATGGAGTGGGAGATGTGGAGGAGGGTGCTCTTGGTTTTGGTTGTAGTGGGGAAGGTAACCCTTGCGACAGAGGGAAGCAATGAAGATGTATATAAAAAACTCTGCGACATTACAAAGGGTGTGAAGGAGCTTATGAAGAAGGAAAATGGCGAGGCTAAAAGTACTCTCGAAGAGGCTCTTTATGGAGGAAACGGTGAGGTGCACTTTGATGAAAACGGCACCTTCAAGGGTAACTGTGGGAGTTTAGGAGGCCCCCATCACCGGAGTACTTATTGTTCCCATATGGGAGGGGGTTACCAAACAACAGACGAGAACGGCTGCTTCGGCCACAGCCTCGTGGGAACTTTATTGTGTGTGTGTGTCCCTGGGAAGCAGAATGAAAACTTGTGCGGGTTGAACATTGTGGGGGGTGATGCATGGTCTGGCGGATGGATCAGCGGTGTCACCCAGAACCTGCATAAGAAAGTATGGGAAGAAGTCAAACAAAAGTGCTTTGAAAATAATACTACAGCGCACGTGGGAGACTTAGAGACTGCGGTAAAAAGCATAAAGGAGGAGACTAAAAAAAATACAATCAGCAACAGCCAACACGGTTATTATTTAGGAAGCGGCACTAATACAAACGGACACTGCCATGCAACACAACCTCGGGACGGTTGTTTGACCTATCCGGAAAAGGATGGTAACCCGGATATCCCATGGGCCGATAAAATCTTAAAAGCAATCAATAAGACAAGAACTCAGAGACAAACAAGCTCCCAAAACTCACCACAGACAAGCCACCAGGGCTCTGACGACTCTTCAGAAGATTCTGCGGAGAGCAACGACGCCAGCGAGGAGGAGGAAGAAGGCGAGGAGGAGACTGCTGAAAACACAGGAACCCATAACACCTCCAATAAGCCACGCTCAAAGAAAAAACTCAACAAATCAACGAAAACCTCCACCAAAAAACCGAGAAAACTCTGAAGGCTCTCCTCCATGACGAAAGCACCCTTCTAAGCCCGCCGCTTTTATGGCCCCTTGGTGCTGTCTTATTTTAAAAAAATAACCAAATTAAATTTCCCATACGGTTTCCTGTTTTTTCCATAAACAGTCGCCCTCTTCCTTATCCTACTTCTCCATTTCTCCTATTACTTTTTAGAAAAGGCATCCTACGAAATGGATGGGACCACACTTATTCAAGGATACTTTTCGATTTTGGTGGGTAATGTTTCTTTATCTTCCAAGGTTTTTCTGTAAAGGTGGTAAGGGTGATAAAGGAGATAAGGATCAGGGAGCATGTTCTTTGTGTTTATCGGGATGGTGATGATGGCATTGAGTGGCAGCAGTCTGGGCACAGGGACAAGTGAGCATCACAATCACAATGGAGAAAATTACGACGCCCTGTGCAGCGTATTGAAGGCTGCTGTGGCCCTTTACCAAAGCCGTCGAAGCGGGGAGAAGTTACGGAAAGCTTTAACAAGGGCCATTTTTGGAAATGAGAGTGGGGGAAACCTGAACACATTGTTGGCTGGGCTGCCTGAAACACACCACAAGCCCGGTAACCGCCAACACTCGTGTGGTTCTTGTACGTACGGCGGCAGCAGCGATTACCCTGGATGGTCCATCCCACACGATCTGATTTGCATGTGCACCGTGGGGTCAGGTGGGTTCCCGTTCGGAAAACACTCAAACGACGGCGGGAAAAAACCAACATTATGCGGCAAGAGTGCTATGGACTTGGGATGTGAGCAGAACCAACAGGACGGGAAAGGGTGCCATAATAGCAACACACATTGGTGGAACTCATCCACCCTGTCCCACAACGGGAACGGAAAGGTGAAAGTGCACCTGGAAACCACTTGGAAAAAAGTGGTCAAGCCGTGTTTGGAAAAGAGATCTGATGGACAAGCAAAAAAGACTTTGCTGGAAAAACTGAATGTTGGAGAATACAGCAGCCCAAGGTGGGCGTGGGGGCACGGTCCCTGCACTGGAGGCCACTCGGACGTATGCGTGAGCTACGGCCACCAGTGCCACCATAATCCAAAATCCCCCCAATGGTGGCAGGAACTATACGACGCCATCAAAACCACGGAAGATACCCGAGCCCAAGGGAAATCCACAAGGTCCACAAAAAAACAGACCCGCAGAGACAGTGCAGGCGCTACGACACCTGACGAGCTAGAGGACGAGAGTGAAGAAGACGAGCCGGAAGACACAGGATCCGAACCCACATCGAACAACCACAACCGCCCGCTTCCACTCTTGTCCAATCAGCAAAGCGGCACCCCTCTAACTTCACCCCTTTCATGGCTCCTCAGTGCTGTCTTCTTTTTCTAAGAAAACCCTCTCCACAAAATAAAACTGTTCTTCCAATAAATAATACTACGCTCTAAACAATCTTTTTCCCACACTTTCCCATCCATCTAGCTATAAAAGCTGAATAAAGATTGATCATGGAAAACACTCAAGAAAACCACCCGACTACAAATGCGTTAACCATGGAGAGTAGGGTGGAATCTATCTTGGAGAGGGCCCGTGAGGACTGGGGTGCAATGAATGCGTGGAACTTTTTCCATGTCTATCGCGTGCATGGGTGTGTCGTGGACCACAACCCCTCCGTGACCATGCGACAGTTTCTGGAAATTCCGGGGCTTTATATTCCTGCTACTGAAACGCGGGACCACATCCAACCAAACTTGAAGGTCAAGCGCGCGTGTATGCAGAAGTACCTCGAACGCGACCTCGACAAACTGAAGGCTGCAAACATTGTGTCCCTGGAAGAGTGGCAAACTAACGGAGTATCACTGTGGACCTCCAACCGATGACGCGCACGGTATAAACGCGTGCCCTTAAGCAGGCCGACCTCCCTTCTTCCCCGAAGTGGAAGTCACTGCGCGTGGCAGCTCTTCGGAGCATCCATTTTAAAAATATTCCTCGATTAATTTCTGTGTTTATGGTTAAAACTTGAAAAGGCTCACGGCTTTTTAATTTTTTGGTGTGGCCTAGACTCCCTTCCCTTCCTTTTTCCCGTCCATGCTTTACAAGTTTTGGGGAGGTGGCCTTGCCCATGGGGTGTTTGAAGTGTGGCCCTTTGTACTGTTTTCTTTCTTTTAGAATTGTAAGCCATTTGAAGGTATTGTAAGAAAGTGCAGACTTTGGGGACTCTGTTGGAGGGGAAGGTATTATGAAAATGTGTGTAGGAGAGTGCTGTTGTTTTTGTTTTTCTTGGGAAGGGGAGAAAATGGAGTGCAGACGGATTGAGTTAATAAGGAGGTCTTTGACAAACTCTGAAATATTACAAGGAGTGTAAAGGGGCTTATGAATCAAGGTGAGGTGACCAGAATTTTTCTAGACCAGGCTCTTGATAGAGGAAACGAGAGGGCGCGCTTTAATGAGCACGGCATTCTAACGAAACATGAGTGTGGGTGGCACCCTTCTGGAAGGAGTCCATATGGCTCCCATATTCAACCGGGGCGCGACTCTACCGTGCAAGGCTGCTTTGGGGACAGCCTCGTGGGTACTTTATTGTGTACGTGTGTCCCATCTCTAAGACCAGAAAGACGTGTGCGGGTTTGGGATTGAAAGAGGTGGGGCAAGTTGGTACGGTTGGTCTAAGTATCCGGACTTGTTTCAGAAAGTATGGGGAGCAGTCAAGGGCAGCTGCACAGAAACAAACACTACAGTAAACGCTTCAGAACACTTAGAGAATTTAAAAAAAGCTGTGCTCGAGATAAAGGAAGCAGCCCTACAAAAAAATGGCAACGGTTACTCTTTAAGGGGAAACCCCTATACTAACGGACCCTGCGCGGCGTATATTTTGGAGACGCCTGTGTGACCTATAAGAAAAATAGTAAGGGTACTCTCGGCATCCCATGGGCCGATACAATCTTCACTGCAATCAATATTCCCAAGACCCGCCAAGCAAAATCCTAAGAGTCATCCCCAACATGAGACACAGACCACCAAGGCCACGAAGACCATTAGGACCAGGATGGCTCCTCAGCCCAGGATCCCGCCGACGACGAGCAAGAAGGCAAGGAGGAAGAAGGCGAGGGACCTGCGGACATACGCGGAACTCTTAACACACCCAAAACGCCACGCCAAAAGAAAAAAAACACGTCACCAAAAAAGCCGCGGAAACCCTCCCATACCAGCCAAGTGACGACGGCACCCCTCTCACCCAGCCCTTTTATGGCTCCATTGTGCTGTTGTGTCTTGGCTTTAACGGTCTAACAACCTTATCGTCCCTCCCAGAAGGTCTTCCCCTGACACTAACTCTAAGCCTGGCCAGCGTAAAGAGCCCTTTCTCCCAATCTTTTTTCTTCTGTTTAGGGAGTAAGTAGGATGAAGGTCTTATTGGGGATGATGATGAAGGCAGTGGTCTTGGAAATGGTGGTGGTGAGCATGGGGATGAGTGTGGGGAGTTGTTACAATGAGGATGCATTCCAGACACTTTGCACGGTAATAAGGCAAGCGGAGAGGGTACTCAATACAAAGACCATAAGTGAGCTGTCCAAAAATGGATTGGAGCATACCCTTTATGGGAAGCATGGCAAGATCTTCATTCAGTAGGAAGGGAACGTTAAAACTGAAAGGAAAGTTCAATCAGCAGACCCAGAGAGAGTATGTTTGTACCTATTTCAGCTGGGGTTAATATTACTGCTTCGCCGAGAGTCTTGCCGGCACCCTACTGCGCACATGCACGCCTGGTCGAGGCAGTGTTGGATTATGTGGACTGGACTCATCCCGAGACACATGGTCCGGCGGAGGCGTGGAGCAGAAACAAGATTTGTTACAAAACATGTGGAACCAAGTCCGTGAGAAGTGCCTCATTGGAGCTGAGCTTAAGCAAAGCGGCGATAAATAGGTGGACGAGCTGCATAAAGCGCTAAGCGCTTTCAAGGAAAACTGGAAAACATCTGGGCACAATGCTGTCTATTTGTGAGGGCTACCTTGAGGAAGTGGCCCCTGCAGCGGCACTAGTGCGAAGGATACTTGTGCAGGCTATTATGCCAGTGAGCGGCAGCGGCAACATGTCCAGATTCCCTGGTTGGAACCGATCCAAAGGGCTCTTCCAAACCTGAAAAAGGAGTATCCTAGACAGACGCTCCCTTAACTTGTTTCTACACCCACAAAACAGAACCAACCACCACCTCTCTTGCCGATTTCAAAGAGTCTGAGTCCTCCGATCCCTCCACCACAACCAACACCACGGAAGGAGAGAAAATTGAGGACATGTACCCCACGTAGACATCAGCACCAACCCTTCAATCAAGCCCAAAGAGCCGCAGCAAACGATCTACCACAGAAACCAACGAATCCACCAGCACTGCCCCCAACAACACCTCCAACACCGACAAACCCGCAATGCTGGACCCCGCGACAGCCCCTTTCTTTCTTCCTGACCTAATAGATTCCTAGGTCTCTCCTCCACCACCGCTTGCCTTTTCTAGAATCCGTGGCCCTCCGGGAAGCCATATGTGCCCCTTTCCCCCCCTTTACATGGAGACTGCAAGCTTCAATAGGGGGGATGTCAGCCATGCCCCTCCGTGCTCCCACCACGACCCCGGCATCCCAAACCCCTATATAACCACCCCAACCCACCCCTAGGCACATTCCATAGTAAAACCGCCAAAACATACCTGTCGAGGGGATGGGACCATCCCGACCCCGGGGCCCCCCCTCGACCCCTGGTGGGAACGCCGGGCCGGGGTACACATTCTCTTTCAAAGCTCGAAACAGCCCCCTTGGGGGGCTTATCAACGAGAGGGGAAGAGGGTTATCCAAACTTATGGATCCCCTACGCTAAAACCCTTATGCTCAAGAAGCCCTTGCCCTTTTCTCACATTCATTTTTTCTCCTTCTAGAGTGCACCTCTAGGTGTTCGGTCCCTTGAGAAGGTCCGGGTATTTTCTTCATGGCCATACGTCCAGCACGGAGTCTACAGGGCAAAAACAAAGTCCCCCCACCGAAGAAAAAGAAAGAAGCCCGAAAGCAAAAAACGCCGACCGGGAAGCGCCCCGCTGTACGAGATGTCGTATCCCCCCAAAACGTCCAGAAGGAATCCCCCCCGAAGGTCGATTGGTCTGGGATCAAGCAGTTCACCACCGCGATGCTGCGCGACGTCGGCGTGGTCCTTCTGGAAGGCATGAGGGACCGCGAAAACATCAACCTCTACGACTTCTTGAAGCCGCTCCACCCCGACCTGGACCCCGACCTGTCCCGCTTTACCCTCGAGGACTTTTTCCGGAGCTCCCACCGGCGCATCCCCGATCGAGCCCAGCGCGAGGCCATCCAGCGCCACATCCCCCACCTGATGAAACAGCTGCGCGAAGACATTCTCAAGACCATTCGGTACCTGGGCAAGCACGGGATTTGGAGACTGGAGGGCTTGCTGTGGTGGAAGCCGCGGACCCCCCTGAAGCCCATCCCCCAACGGATCCTGGACGACGCCATCTATTGGGCCTACAGGCTGCCCTCAAACACCCCTCCTCCAAGCTCCGGGAGGCATCGGGTGTTGGCCCAACGCAGGTCCCCACCCCCATCATCCAAGAAGACCTGGACCATGCGGAGCCGGCTCCGTGACGTGCTGCAGCACGGCTGTAAGACCTGGGAGGACGTGTCGCTGGCCGAGTTTTTGTTGGAAGAGTATGCCTTCCGCTTTGACGACCAGCCGCGACCCAAAGGCAGTCTCTACGATTTCCTCCAAGACCCGGCCCAATATCTGCACCATGAGGAGGCCCGAGAGCGTGTGCTTCAGGAGATGCCGGCCAAGCTGGCCGACCTGAAAGCGCGTGTTCTGCGCGATGGGGCATTCCTGCATGAGAAGGGCCTGAAGGTCCTGGGCCAATGGCTGGACTGCTTGCGTTGTGGGGAGTCACTGACCTATGCCACGCCCCGGATCCTGAATGGGGTGGTCAACCAGATTTTGGATAGACAGTACGAGGCCACTCGAGAATGAGGGATAAGGGACACGGGATATCTCTTGCTTTTTCCGTTGCTATGCTTTTGATTCACGGAGAAATCTTCTAAGAACTGTATGTTGTAGTGCTCAAGGGACCCCTTCCTGGGCCCCCTGAAAGAAGCCCTTCTTTTTCGTTTCTCTCTTCCCTTTTCCTATTAAGAAACCCCAAGGAAGCCGTTGCCCAAGCATGGAAGGAGCGGAAGAGGAGGTGCCGAGAAGTCCCCCGTGGAAAACATCCAGCACCGTGGACGACGTGCTCCTCCATGAGTTGAAGGACAAGCGGCGGATCAATATGTACCACTTTCTCCTGGATTATGGTGGATACGACTTCCCCGTGAATCTATGCCTCTCTCTGGGAGCCTTTCTGCGGGATCCCCTGGATACTGTGCCCGACGAAGCCGTGCGCCAGGAAATTCTCCAGCACATGCCTGACATGCTGAGTCGCCTCTACGGCGATCTGGGCCAGGACCTCCGTAACGTCTGTGCGAGAGGGCTGCGCACCCTGGAGGATTGGGCGCATCACGGATGGTACATGGTAGACCTCTCGGCCCTTTCGGAAGTGATCCTGGAGGAGGTTATGTATGCTGTCCTTTTCTTTTTTGAACACAACCAGGAGAATGAGGAGGGTTCCGGTGCGTGTGCCCGGAGTGGTCTCTTAGAAAGCCGCCGCGGCAAACCATCCCTGCCGATGCGAAAACGAAAACGAAAGCGGGGACCCCTCCTCCACCCTCTGACGCACAAGCCCTTCTTTTCCTCCATGTCGCTTCATGATATTGGGAACTCCATGGAAACTGTATGGTGGGTAGGCCGCTCCCATACTTTTCTCACCCCTCTCCCACCTGGATGACCCCCCTGTGGGACGCACGCCCTTCAACAGAAAACGGGAGATTCTCTTTGATTTCTTTTTCCGTACAAGGTGTAGTGTCCTTGAAAGAAAATCCGGCGACACCCCTCCGGCTTAGCATGCACGTACGCACCGCGATCACCCTGACACTGCTGTTTTTTCTGACACGCCTCGTGCCCCCCAGCAAGGCAGCGGAGGCAGTTCGGAACCGAGCGGAGTTTTCGGCCCTCTGTTGGTTTTGGAGAATCCATGTGACAGCCGACATGATCATGGAGACCACCGACCACCAGCACTTGTCCCCGGAAAGCCTGATCAAGCACCGGATGCTGGTGGAGTGGCTCGAGGACGACGGCAACCACGCAGCGTGGGGTCTGGACGCCCGGCTTAGTGCGGCGCTCTGGTACCTCAACGACACGGAGCGCGACACCGCGCAGAAAATGTACGACGCCTTCAAGCAAAAGCGCCAAGAATTCGCTCAACTCGAGAAGGCCATCCAGCAAAAAGCCAATGAAACCCGGCGGGTCTTGGAGACGGTCCGCACCCGATTCCGGATAGCCGCCTACGGCCACGCCCGAAAGGATGAGCCCTCGGAGCGCTGGATGGAAGAGGCGTACTCACGGGATACAAAGCGGAGCGATGCGTGCACTCTGAAAAACACCCGCCTCCCCGGCCAGCCGTACGCCGGGTCCTCCCTCGTGAACGACCTGCTGTGCCTGTGCCTGGCCGGCCGTCCCGGTGGGGGCGACGACAACGCCCAGATCTGTGGGGCGGAACTGGAGCAGAAGGACTGGAAATTTACGTGGACCGACTCCACTGGGTTTGTTCCAGAAGGCTGGGCCGAGAAGGCGTGGAGTATCATGGGGCCGGCTTGCGGGCAGGTGCAGCGCCCGACGGACCTGACCGAGAAGAATATACTGGCGGCCAGCAGCCACTTCGAGAGCTTGATCGGCACCAACCCGAACCCTAACCGCGACAAATTCCCATGGGTTCTGGGTTATTCGGGTCAGGGCCAGGAGGGCGCCACCCGTCGGGTATGCTCCGCCAACGCCGGAGGGCCGAACGAGGCATGGGGGCAGTGCGTGAACTATGCCAACACCACGGGCGGCGGGCGGGGTCGTATCGATTGGCTCCAAGCCTTTTACGACCTCCTCCCCCAGGTCCGCCAGTATGAGGCCCTGCAGCGCGAGCTGGAAGGCCTCGACTGGAAGGTCAAGGCCCTGAGCCAAGAACTGGAAGAAGCGTTTGAAGAGGCGGGCTTCCACAACCAGGCGCCACGGAAGCCCCACCACGGCCTCCCCCTACTCGTGTGGCTCCTTCTCTAACGTTCCCGTGGCTCCACTGCTTTTTCTTAAAAGGCGACAGGCCCTTGTGGCTTTTCTCGTCCGGGAAGGGCTTGCGGCTATTCCCATTCCTCCCTCCTCCTTCTCCTCTTTCCCCCGCCCTTCTGCGGCTTCCGTAAGAAAGAACACACTATAAAAGTAAAAGAGAGAGACTCTCCATGCGCTTTTTGAGCGGCACCGCGTTTGCCTTTGTCATTCTCCTGCTCTGCGGGCCGGACATGGGAGATGCGTTTTTGCCGTGGCGAAGGTCGTTCGTTTGTATGGAGGGTGAGAAGCTGCTCCAAAACCTGGAGGACCAGTTCTCCCAGAGGCTCCAGATCTATGCCGCGACGCTGAACTCGACGGAGTCGCTGCGGGAGCACTGCGAGAGTCTCCAAAAGGCGCTGGCCACGCCACCGGAGATGAAATCGGAGACTTGGGGGAAGTCCTACACGGCGTTTCTCCGAGACGAAACGCTGCTCGAGGAGTTCCGGAACCAGCTGAAGCGTCTCATGCAGGATATCAAGAACCAGTGCGGCAGTTGGATTGGGTTCTACTTCGCCAATTGGCGCCTCCACCAGCGCCTGGACCAAAAGGTGGCTGACGGGCAACGCCTGAAGCAAGCCTTCGACGACCACCTTTCCCGCGTCGAGGCCCTGTGGTCCCAGGCAAACATGCCAGGCTGCTCGCCCGAAGAGTATGAACGGATGGTGCAGGCGTACGAAGAGCGGAAGCGGGAACAAAAGCGACGCCGCAAAGCGATAGATGACGACAAGGACTCGAATCCGAAGGGGGAGTAGCCATAGGTGGAGCTCCCACCGACCCTAACCCTAACCAACCTTAGCATGCCTCCACGACCCAAGCTTCTTTTTTTGACTTTCCAGTCCCACTTCACTTCCACTTCCACCTCCAACCGCGTACCTCGAGACCTTTTTTATTTGTGCTTCCTTTCTTTCTTTTTTTATTTTATTTTGCTTATTAGAAAGGCACCCACCCGTTGGGGGGACCATAGAGCGGTACCCAAAGGATAGCCTATAGAACCATCCAAACTTATACCCAGGAAGGGACTCTGGTGAAAACGCCAAAACATACCTGTGGGTGCGGTATTTTGCCCCACATTTCCCCCCCCTTTCCTCTGGTGGGTATGCCGTGCCGGGGAAAACATTTTCAAGAACTGCGAAATGGCCCCCTTGGGGGGCTTCTTTAAAAGAGGGGAAGAGGGCTATCCGAAATTATTTATCCCCTACGAAGCTACAGTGCTGGGTGTTCCATGCTTTTTTTCTTTTGGCCTTTTGTAGGGAGGTAAGACAAATCAAGAAAAGTTACCACTGGCAACTATGAACAAACCGCACGGATACCGTAGACCCACTGGCTGGTGGGATGACGAGTTTGTCCCCAACCACCAGGACGTTTGGTATTACCGAGCCACCACCCTCTGCCCCCCCCGCCCATGTACGATGCGGACATCCGTGCTGGACGTGCTGGCGGAGAGTGTGAATGACCCCGATAACCTGAACCTGCTTCACTTTCTGGAGCGATGGTACACGGATCTGCCGCTGCACCTGCTCCGGCTCACGGTGGGCGATTTTATCCGGGACCCCGAGCGGTGCCTTCTGGAGGATATGCTACGCAAAGACATTTGGGACAACCTGGCTCGTCGGCGGACCCACTTGTATGGAGAAATGCTCGACCAACATTTTGTTTTAACCGGAGCACACATTTTGACGCTAGAAGACTGGGCCCAGAGGGGGTCTTCCCTAACCGTGCATCCGCTGGCCCGAGGTTTCCTGGACGAGGCGGTGAAGCAGGCCAAAGAGCCCGTTGAAAAGCAAAAGCCGGTGTACCTTCCCTCTCCTTCCTCCCAGCCAATACCCCCACGACCACAAAGCAGCCCCGTACAGGAGGTGCAGGAAATAAGCGTGGTGCCCCCCACACCGAAACCACAGGAGGTCCCCCTATCGCATGGGACACCGCCCACAAGACGAAAGAGACAGCCGTCCTCTGATATAGAATCCATGGAGGTGACACTGATGCCGAAGCCACAGGAGGTCCCCCTATCGCATGGGTCACCGCCCGCAAGAAGAAAGAAACAACCGTCCCCTCCTATGGAATCCATGGACGCGACACTGTTGCCGAAGCCACAGGAGGTCCCCCTATCGCATGCGTCACCGCCCACAAGACGAAAGAGACAGCCGTCCCCCCCCATGGAATCCATGGACGTGACACTGACGCCGAAGCCACAGGAGGTCCCCCTATCGCATGGGTCACCGCCCACAAGACGAAAGAGACAACCGTCCCCTGATATAAAATCCATGGACGTGACATTGATACCGAAGCCACAGGAGGTCCCCCTATCGCATGGGTCACCGCCCACAAGACGAAAGAGACAGCCGTCCCCTGATATAAAATCCATGGACGTGACACTGATGCCGAAACCACAGGAGGTCCCCCTATCGCATGGGTCACCGCCCACAAGACGAAAGAGACAGCCGTCCCCCCCTATGGAATCCATGGACGTGACACTGATACCGAAGCCACAGGAGGTCCCCCTATCGCATGGGTCACCGCCCACAAGACGAAAGAGACAGCCGTCCCCTGATATAAAATCCATGGACGTGACACTGATGCCGAAACCACAGGAGGTCCCCCTATCGCATGGGTCACCGCCCACAAGACGAAAGAGACAGCCGTCCCCCCCTATGGAATCCATGGAGGTGACACTGATGCCGAAGCCACAGGAGGTCCCCCTATCGCATGCGTCACCGCCCACAAGACGAAAGAGACAGCCGTCCCCTGATATAAAATCCATGGACGTGACACTGATGCCGAAACCACAGGAGGTCCCCCTATCGCATGGGTCACCGCCCACAAGACGAAAGAGACAGCCGTCCCCCCTATGGAATCCATGGACGTGACACTGATGCCGAAACCACAGGAGGTCCCCCTATCGCATGCGTCACCGCCCACAAGACGAAAGAGACAGCCGTCCCCCCCTATGGAATCCATGGAGGTGACACTGATGCCGAAGCCACAGGAGGTCCTCCTATCGCATGGGTCACCGCCCGCAAGAAGAAAGAAACAACCGTCCCCCCCTATGGAATCCTTGGACGTGACATTGATGCCGAAGAAACAGGAGGTCCCCCTATCGCATGCGTCACCGCCCACAAGACGAAAGAGACAGCCGTCCCCTGATACAGAATCCATGGACGTGACATTTATACCGAAGCTGCAGGAGGTCCTCCTATCGCATGGGTCACCGCCCACAAGACGAAAGAGACAGCCGTCCCCTGATATAAAATCCATGGACGTGACACTGATGCCGAAACCACAGGAGGTCCCCCTATCGCATGGGTCACCGCCCACAAGACGAAAGAGACAGCCGTCCCCCCTATGGAATCCATGGACGTGACACTGATGCCGAAACCACAGGAGGTCCCCCTATCGCATGGGTCACCGCCCACAAGACGAAAGAGACAGCCGTCCTCTGATATAGAATCCATGGAGGTGACACTGATGCCGAAGCCACAGGAGGTCCCCCTATCGCATGGGTCACCGCCCACAAGACGAAAGAGACAGCCGTCCCCTGATATAAAATCCATGGACGTGACATTTATACCGAAGCCGCAGGAGGTCCCCCTATCGCATGGGTCACCGCCCACAAGACAAAAGAGACAGCCGTCCCCCCCTATGGAATCCATGGACGTGACACTGATACCGAAGCCACAGGAGGTCCCCCTATCGCATGGGTCACCGCCCACAAGACGAAAGAGACAGCCGTCCCCTGATATAAAATCCATGGACGTGACACTGATGCCGAAACCACAGGAGGTCCCCCTATCGCATGGGTCACCGCCCACAAGACGAAAGAGACAGCCGTCCCCTGATATAAAATCCATGGACGTGACACTGATGCCGAAACCACAGGAGGTCCCCCTATCGCATGGGTCACCGCCCACAAGACGAAAGAGACAGCCGTCCCCTGATATAAAATCCATGGACGTGACATTTATACCGAAGCCGCAGGAGGTCCCCCTATCGCATGGGTCACCGCCCACAAGACAAAAGAGACAGCCGTCCCCCCCTATGGAATCCATGGACGTGACACTGATACCGAAGCCACAGGAGGTCCCCCTATCGCATGGGTCACCGCCCACAAGACGAAAGAGACAGCCGTCCCCTGATATAAAATCCATGGACGTGACACTGATGCCGAAACCACAGGAGGTCCCCCTATCGCATGGGTCACCGCCCACAAGACGAAAGAGACAGCCGTCCCCTGATATAAAATCCATGGACGTGACACTGATGCCGAAACCACAGGAGGTCCCCCTATCGCATGGGTCACCGCCCACAAGACGAAAGAGACAGCCGTCCTCTGATATAGAATCCATGGACGTGACACTGATGCCGAAGCCACAGGAGGTCCTCCTATCGCATGCGTCACCGCCCACAAGACGAAAGAGACAGCCGTCCCGCCCTATGGAATCCATGGAGGTGACACTGATGCCGAAGCCACAGGAGGTCCCCCTATCGCATGCGTCACCGCCCACAAGACGAAAGAGACAGCCGTCCCCCCCTATGGAATCCATGGACGTGACACTGATGCCGAAGCCACAGGAGGTCCCCCTATCGCATGGGTCACCGCCCACAAGACGAAAGAGACAGCCGTCCCCCCCTATGGAATCCATGGAGGTGACACTGATGCCGAAGCCACAGGAGGTCCTCCTATCGCATGGGTCACCGCCCACAAGACGAAAGAGACAGGCGTCCCCCCCTATGGAATCCATGGACGTGACACTGATGCCGAAGCCACAGGAGGTCCCCCTATCGCATGGGTCACCGCCCACAAGACGAAAGAGACAGCCGTCCCCCCCTATGGAATCCATGGAGGTGACATTGATGCCGAAGAAACAGGAGGTCCCCCTATCGCATGCGTCACCGCCCACAAGACGAAAGAGACAGCCGTCCCCTGATACAGAATCCATGGACGTGACATTTATACCGAAGCCGCAGGAGGTCCTCCTATCGCATGGGTCACCGCCCACAAGACGAAAGAGACAGCCGTCCCCCCCTATGGAATCCATGGACGTGACACTGATGCCGAAGCCACAGGAGGTCCCCCTATCGCATGGGTCACCGCCCACAAGACGAAAGAGACAGCCGTCCCCCCCTATGGAATCCATGGACGTGACACTGATGCCGAAGCCACAGGAGGTCCCCCTATCGCATGGGTCACCGCCCACAAGACGAAAGAGACAGGCGTCCCCCCCCATGGAATCCATGGACGTGACACTGATGCCGAAGCCACAGGAGGTCCCCCCATCGCATGCGTCACCGCCCACAAGACGGAAGAGACAGCCGTCCCACTCCGATGTAAAGTTCTTGACTGCAAAGCTCGCCACCCAGCCGGAAGTTTTGACGAGACCCGAGTCCCCAGAGGAAGTGAATGTTTTAAGCGGAGATGCAGCTCCCCCGCCCATAAACCCGTAAGAGCTACACGACCACTTCTTCATCCATCTCCCCAAAGAGATACACAATGCGTTTGCCCTTCTTTACTCTTCCGGCCCACCTGAGAGAAAATCTGCGCGAAGAAGATACCCCGGGGTAATTGGGTAGAGGAAAGCCAGTATAACACACCAATGCTCATGTACATCTTTTTTGCTTGTTTGCTTGCTGGCTTTGTTGTTTCTTAGTGGGCATGCTTTTTTATGGAAAATGAATTTCAGAGCCTGATCCCCAACCGACAACCCCATACACCTCCGAAGGAAATCTTTCCTTTTTTCCCACCGCTTTTCCCTAGGAAGCACGCCCGAAGCCCAGAATACCCACGACACCAAGCGACACGGAGATTACACGGAGACTTCACGGAGATCGCCCATGCCCCAAGAACGAGAAAAACGAAAGGCCACAGAAGACGTCAGCCCCCAACGAAAAAGACAACAAGAACCTTCGCCCACCCGACTGAAGCCCGTGGCAGTGGAAGACACCCGCCCCCCACGCCGTATACGACGTCTTGGGAAGGAGAGCCCAGCCTCCCTACTGGAGCCGGCGACTGTGGACTCCCCCCCCGGAAACGTACTGCATGTACTGGAGGACAGCCCTGCCTCCTCCTTGGACACGGAGGGGGTGGTGATCTCCCCCACGCCCCCCAGACCGCCATTCTCCATCCCTCGGAAGAGTTTCCTTCTTTGGAGCATGCAAAGCGATCTCGGGGTGGTGCTCACGGAGCTCAGTGGGGACCCACGCCGTCTGAACCTGTACCACTTTCTCAAGCCCATGTACCCCCATATCCAGCCGCCTCTCCGCCCGCTGACCCTGGAAGACTTTTTGGGGAACCCGAAGGCAGAGCATGTGGCGCCGTACCCGCTGGAGGAGGTCCTTCAAAGTGTCCCCCAGCTGCGCAAGGCTTTGCGCGAAAAGATGCTCCTGCGCGCGTGGCAGCTGAGCTCGCGCAACGTCCTGACGCTGGAGGACTGGGCGCGGAGAGGGACGTACGCACCAATGGAGGTGATTGTGCGAACGCTGCTGGACGAGGCCGTGTGGAAGGCCCGGCCTCATCCTTGGCCGTCCCCCGCGGGCGTACGGACCGCCGCCCCTCCAAGCTATGGGACGAGCCCATGTGTGCTCTACCTTCCCCCACGGAGGCCACCAAAGCCCTGGACCGTCTTGAGCCCAATGGAAGACGTGCTCCGGGAAGGGTGTGACACGTGGGCGGACGTGACGCTGGCCGAGTTCCTGCTGGAAGAGTATGGCTTTCCAGTGCAGGACTCGGCCCGGCCCCGGGGCAGTCTGGCAGATTTCCTTCAAGATCCTGCCCAGCACCTGCGCGATGGGAAGGCGCGGGCGCGACTTCTCCAAGAAATGCCCGCCCGGCTGGAGGACCTGAAGGCGCGTGTTCTGCGTGATGCGGAGTTCCTTCGGCTGCAGGGCCTCACGGTCTTAGAACGGTGGCCCACGACGGAGCCTTTTCGGGACGCGCTGACGTGGGCCACCAAGAGAATTCTGGCTGTGGCGTGGGAGTCCTGCCGGCGGTCCGCCGTCCCGACCCCGGGTGTGTAATAGGGAGGGCCTTCCCAAGCAAGCTGAAAGGATGAGGCCATGGAACTTTTTTTATACATTGTGTGCGTTTTGGTGTGTAGTAGAGAATCCATAACATGCCCCCACCCACCCCCAACCCCTCTGTTCCTCTCTGTCCCGCCCACTCACCTCGACTTCCTTTTCGCTTTTTCTTCTTTCTAGGTTAGGGTCCCTGAAGGAGCCAGATATGAGAGATACGGGAGATACTAAGGATACTAGGGATACGCTGGAAGAAAGGGCGACGGCAACGTGTCCGACGTCAAGAGACCGAGAGACGGGACCTTTCGGAGGAATCCGGGGCGGCGTATCCCCGATGGAGCCCTGCATGAGGCGATGAGGCCGAACCTGCCCCGGAGGGTGTGGAAGTTTCGCGAGCGGGCCCCGCAGAGGAGGCACCCACCCGTTGCGGTGATGGATGGCGGCACCCAAAGGGTAGCCTATAGAACCATCCAAACTTATATCCAGGAAGGGACTCTGGTGAACACGCCAAAACATACCTGTGGGAGCAAACATTCGGGTCCCCACATTATGCTTTCTCTTCCCCCCTTTCCTCTGGTGGGTATGCCGTGCCGGGGAAAACATTTTCAAGAACTACGAAACGGCCCCCTTGGGGGGCTTCTTTAAGAGAGGGGAAGAGGGCTATCCGAAAATATTTTCCCCAAAAATTCCCTTCTTAACGCCTTTCATTCTTTTCTAAAATATTTTTTATAGGTCCCACAAACTCCATCGCATAGAAGATAAAAAACACCAAGGAATCTCTTGAAGCATGCCCAAACGCCTCGCTTGGAGTCCCTGTAGAGGGGAACAGGACTCCTGGTTACGGGAGCGACCGCGGCCCCCATCCAGGAAGGAAGAAGTCGTGCTACTCCCCGAGGACGACGAGTGGATGATGGCCATTCGAACAACGAGGAGACAAGAATTCAGGAACCCCTCATGGACAATGCGGACTCCAATCCGAGAGGTGTTGGTCGAAGGTATGAAGGACCCCAATCATTTGAACCTCTTCGACTTCCTCTTTCCCTACTACCGGGATGTCCCAGAGAATGTGGCCCGCTTCACCGTGGGGGACTTTCTCAGAAACCCCGAGCGGTGCATAGAGGACAAGCTCTGGCGAAGCAATATTGGGATGAGCCTGAATATGATGCGGGCGCGGCTGCGTGAAAGACTGCTCCATACCTCGTACGGCTTATTCTTGTGCCATATCCAGACGCTGGAAGACTGGGTCCGGAGGGGAAGGAAAGAAACCGTGGAGCCTATTGCCCGAAGTTTTCTGGAGGATGCCCTGGAGCAGGCGCAGGAAGCACCCACCGAAGCGGAAAACCCCGTCCAAGGGAAACCACGCGGTCCAAGGCAGGGCCGTGGTTCCTGCCCTCCTCGTCTTCGTCGACCTCCGTGTCCACCGTGTCTTCGTGCCACCGACTCGAAAGCAGCCCCTCGTCGGATGTGGAGTTTGTGGTGGACTTTCCATCACCACTGAAGAAAGAAGAGGACAGCCCCCCGCACGGGACCCAGCCTGCCCCAAGACGAAAGCGACCAGCATCCCCCGATGTGGAGGTCTTGAGTTTTGTCCCCCCACCGAAGAAGCCACCAAGACAGGAAGACAGCCCCTCGTCGGATGTGGAGTTCCTGGGCGCCTTCGTCCCCCGACGTCGGAAACGAACGGCTCCAGCACCACTTCCACCACCAGTACCAGTACCACCAGTACCAGTACAGGAAAAACCCGCACCACCACCACCACCAGCACCGAAGGAGCCCCCCCTGGATAGACCGCCTTTGGAGAGTACGGAGGCCCCCCTGACCCCACCCTGTCGTTCCCTGTGGACCTTGGAGATGGATGTGGGCATCGTCCTCCTGGAAGGCATTCGGAACCCCCACTGGGTCTTCTTGGACGATTTTCTGCGCCCCCTCTGTCCCGACCCCCAGTCGAAGTACCGCCACGGTTGTACTCTGAACGACCTTCTTCAGAACCCCGCCCGCTGCATCCCCGACACCGCCTTTCGGGACAAAGTGATGCAGCAACTCTCCCGCCTGAGGACTCGGTTGCGGATCCACATGCTCGCGACCATTCGGTACTTGGCCTGGCGCAACATCACCACGTTGCGGGACTGGTCGAACTGGCAGGAGCACACCCCGTTGGAACGAACCCCCCGATTCCTCCTAGGAAACGCCCTCGACAAGGCCATCGACGTGGCCGCGACGCCGTTTGTCCCCCCCTGCCCCATCCGCCATGCGAACGGGCCCGACGCCGAAAGTGACCAGGAGGAGGACCGGGACAGCAGCACCAACGGCAACCGTGGCGGTGACGCGGCTCGTTTGGATGGAAGTGGTCCACCGCCGGGGCCAGTGATATTGAAATGGTCGACCCGAATCCAAGAGGTGCTGCGGGCGGGCTGTTGGTCCTGGGAGCTTGTGCCCCTTGCGGACTTCTTGACGGAGGAATGGAGCTTCCACTTTGAAGAGGGAAACCGCCCCACAGCCTCTCTGGCCGCGTTTCGGAAGGCGCCCGCCCGGTATGTAGCCCATGAAAAAAGGCGGCAGGACATCCTCCAGGGTATGCCCTCCAAGCTGGAGGTCTTGAAGAATGCGGTAATCGAAGATGAGCAGTACCTGCAGCATGTCGGCGTCCACACTCTGGACCAATGGGACGGTATGCAGGAAACCTTCCGTCTGGAGGTGCGCTGGGTCACCCGCACGATCCTGGACGCCGCCTGCGAGAAAATCTGGGTGAAGAAGCACCGCCGAGGAAAACCCTGAGGGAATAAAAAAAACATAACCACGCCCTCCACTCCACTGCCCATGTACATCTTTGCTTGCTTGCTGGCTAGCTTTGTTTTTTTCTTAGTGGGTATGCTTTTTTAATAGAAAACGGCTTTCCAAACAATACCCCCTCAACGCCTTTCCTAGGGCGGACTGCCCGTCCTCCAACCCCTAACCCTAACCCCATACATCTCCGATCTCCCTCTTTCTTTTTTTCTTCATTTTTATTCATAGGAATGCCCAAGGAAGCGTATGCAGTTGCCGTGCCGGAAAGCCTGGGTCCCACGGAAGTTCGGACGGCTTTCCCTTTCCCCCTGGACAACATCCAGCACCGTGGACGACGTGCTCCTCCATGAGTTGAAGGACAAGCGGCGGATCAATATGTACCACTTTCTCCTGGATTATGGCTGGGGTAACACTTCCCCGTGAATCTATGCCTCTCTCTGGGAGCCTTTCTGCGGGATCCCCTGGATACTGTGCCCGACGAACCCGTGCGCCAGGAAATTCTCCAGCACATGCCTGACATGCTGAGTCGCCTCTACGGGGATCTGGGCCAGGACCTCCGCAACCTCTGTGCGGGAGGTATGCGCACCCTGGAGGATTGGGCGCATCACGGGTGGTACATGGTAGACCTCTCAGCCCTCTCCGAAGTGATCCTGGAGCAGGCGTTCTTCGAAGCCCATGACCGGTCCGAGCGCATGCTTCTGGAGGAAGAGGGGAGAGGCAGAAGCCCCTAGAGGTCGAGGTCCCTTGATGCCAACCCGAAGCGCGCTGCTCGTTCCCGTTCTTCATGGGCGACCCTCCTTTTTTCTTCTAAGGTCCCCGAGGAAGCCCTCCGAACTTGGCTCTATTCTATTCGACCGTTCTCGAAGGCAAGCTCTCAAGGTTAAGGAGAAAGGAAAGGTATGAACAAGAACGTTGCCGCGCTGCTTGTGCTGTGGCTTGGGAGCGGGGCCTGGTGGGGCATGGAGAGCCCCGTCTTCCGGGTCTCTGCTCGCAATGAAGTGGCGGGTAGACTGCTGTGCGAGGCGTTTCGGGCCGCGAACTCTTTAAGGAACTCGGTCAATGTGTCGCAGAATCTGAAGAATGAAATCAAATTTGCCGTCTATGGGGCACCTGGTGGGGTTCAGTTTGACGAAGGGGGGAATTTTAAGCACAGTAGCCTGTTTCGTTACGGAACACAGTACCCACGCGAGAAGGTCTGCGAGTATTACGCCAATAATCGTGGGACGAGCAAGATAGACGGTGTCTTTGCGGAAAGCCTCTTTGGGGCCTTTGTGTGTGTGTGCGCCCCGCCTGTCACGATCAGGCACGAAACCTTGTGTGGCGTGTACCACCGGGATCAGCGTGGATCATGGTCAGGAAACTTCAACTGGGGTAGACGCCACCACTCTCTGCTACAAGACGTGTGGGATGAGGTCATCAGTAAGTGTAAGGCCGGTGTGCACAACCATGAAAGCCACTTGACCCGCTTGGGCAATTTGGCTAAGGCTCTGACAGCCATCCGCAACGAACTACGGGTGCGCCTGGCAAACGGAGGGCATGTGCATATCCTGGGCGACACCCGTGACATACAAGGCTGCTCGGGCAAGGCGGGAAAAGAAGTTTGCGCCGCCTACAAGTATGAGGCATGGAAGCGGGGCGTGCCATGGATCCAAAGCCTTTGGCATGTTCTGCACCAGCTGTATACCGAGTATGAAAAGGCCGTGGGTCCCCGCATAACCGTAACGGTGCCCCAGCTCAGCCCACAAACCTCAGGCACCCATGCAAACCCCGGGACATCCGGGCCATCCCAGGAATCCCAGCCCTACCAGCCACACCAACCACGAGAAGTCCTTGTGGACGAGCAGGGCCATACGATTGTCCTGGACGACGATACTTTCCCCGAAGACCTGCCCAACTCCACGGAAGCCGGCTGGGAGGCGGAAGAAAACGAGACCAGCGACCCAGCCCAAGGGCCCACACCCGACCCCACCTCCGACCTCGACCCCACCTCCCCGGAGGCTGCGGAAGGGATTGTGGCACACCCCACGGCAGGAGCTCATGAAGGGGGCGCTTCTATAACCCCGGCCTGCGCCTGCGCCTGGCGCCTCTTCACGGCCACCGTTGCTTTGCTTGGCTAATATCCTATTTATGTTTCCCTAAACAAATCCCCTCCACAAATAAGGCTCCACAGAAACATTCCACCACAGAAAATGTTACCCTCACCAAATCTATAGTTGTCTTGCTTCTTGATCTTTCTTGTGGTGTTTGGGGTAGGGTTGGATAGCTAGAACCATGAAAGGTTCAAGGATCATAGGGAAGGAGAAGGGAAAGGGCGTATGGTGGAGCCTGCTTTTGGTGACTCTTTGGGGTATGGAGATGAAAGGTGTGAGTGGAGTGTACACCTATTCATCCGGGACGATCTTTAATGGGAAGGAGCACGATGCGTTGTGTTCGGTATTCCAGTCAGGTTTGGACCTGTGGAATGCGTCCCGGAATTCAGATTTGAAGCTGGCGAGTGGACTTGAAAGTGCCCTGGGCCAAGCCCTCTTTGGCAAGTCCCGTGGAGGGCAACTGGACAGTATAAAGGAAGATTTACCCCAGGTGTACCAGAACCCCGGGCATCGCGAACAAATGTGTGGACGTTGCTATAACAAGGAAAAATCTTACCCCGGCAGCTCCATCACGCACGACCTCATGTGCCTGTGCACTGCGGGCCAATACGGACGGCCCTACTACGGGCACTTCTGGCTTTTTGGGTGGCACCCCAAAGAAACCAGCTTCAAGCTATGTGGCAAGGAAAGAGCCGATATGGTGGAGAACGAAGATAGCGGGTGGCATGCAAAGACTTACTACAAAAATCAGCAAGCCAAGGACCTAGATAAGACGTGGAGGACGGTTGTGTGGGGGTGCTACAACAGCTGGAAAAGCAAGGCGGTACAGGGGGGCCAAAACTTGACCGAAAAGCTGGCTGAGCTGAAAGCAACCATGCAGAACTTTACCGTCACACTTAAGCAGGTGCATGGTCATCATAAGCTTGGAGGATTCCAGGAGCACACCGAGAGTGACGGCAGTGATGAGCGGCACATCCATGTGCGGTACGGTACTTGCAACTACGCCAGAAAACCCTGGTGGAGAAGGCTCAAGGAAACACTCGATGGGAAGACGCCAAGCCAACTCCTCCTGGAGCCCTCGGTTGCCTCCAGTCAAGCTACAAGGAGTGAGCCTGAGGCGGACGGGAAGGGGGAGGAAGAAGACTTCTCAGAGATGGAAGGAGAGGGGCACATGGAGCCGGGCGAGAACACTGGCCCAGGGGACGCCAACCACACCCAAGACAGTTCCCACAACTCGACGGCGCCCCAGAGCACCCGCACTACTACCCTAACCCGCACCCACGCGGACAGCCCCCCCACCTTCCAGTACCTCCGGAGTGGCAGTGGAAACATCCATGCCCCCCTCCTGACTCTTACTCTTACTCTCACCTTCACGCTCCCCTTGGGAGCCCCCTTTCTCTAACTCCATACTTCATGGGCTCTCACAATCCTACTTCTCTTTTTCCTTCTTTGGAGGGTTTCCTCCCACTTTATGGTACCGTTGGGTGGATACTCTAGAAACGTACCCCCCAGCAGAAGACCTTCCCCTAAGACCATCTTCTTAAGGAAGCTATTCCTTCTCCCTGTTTTCGTTGAGGGTAGCATAGCGATGATGCGGATCAAGCTTTTGGTCATGGTGCTGGGTTTCGGTATGAGCGTGAGTACGCCGAGTCGTGGAACCGATCATAATAAGGAAGCCTACCAGGCACTCTGCGATGTTCTCGGAAGTGCGGTGAAGACGTGGGGCCACCATGGAGAAGGTCTCTCTCCCCTACCCTGAGGCGCGCCCTGAAAGAGACCCTCTTCGGGTACGGGAGCCCTGGCGGCTTGGTGGAGGATTTGAGAAAAACGTGGCCCACGGATTATGACGATACCGGGGGATTCCGGGACTACTATTGTGGGCGCCCGCGGTCCCCCATGTTCCCACGCTGGCCCGGGCACTCCGCCCCCCATGACCTGTTGTGTTTGTGTGTGCCCGGGGAGAAGGGGTACCCCGTCCACGACACCCATCCGGGCCATACGTTGTGCGGCAAGACGCGAGATGCCTTGGGTGGCGGCACCCATGGGTGGGCCCGCTCCGCCAACCGTACAAACCCCCAAGAAGGCCACGCCTCTATCACCGCCACGTGGTGGAATGTCACCGTCCCCTGCCTACAACCCCCACGGAAGGACACCCCGTTGAAAGCGGCGTTGACCCATTTTATACGGCATCTGGAGCCCAAGTCCGGGGATCCTGACTACCCCCATCGGAAGCAGCTCGGTGAAGGCACCCCCAGCACCTACGACGGCTGCACCGGAGTCTACAGTCCCGGCGTCTGTGTCATGTACTACCCCGGCGACCGCAGCCCTCGGAGCCCCTCCCTCCCCCAACCCTGGTGGATCCCCCTGGAACAGGCCCTCCGCGACGACGACCCCCAGGACCCACAGCGTAGGGCCCCCGACGCACGCATCAACCATTCCGAAAAGTCCAAAACGGCCACCCTCATTCCTCCCTCACCCATGGAGACATCCCCAGAAAAGGAGTCCGCCGGGCTCGCGAAGAAGCATCATCACCATCCCCACCACCGACACCACAGCGGTGCCCACCTACTGTGGCCTTTTTCGGGCGTCCTTGGCACCGTCGTCCTGTGGCTTTAAGGTTCTCGATATCGTATCTTTACTCCAACGCTGTCCCTACCCGAAGGTTCCCGAAGGCCTTTCCAGCTCTTCTTCCCTTTTTTTTGACGATCAAGCAAGGACCCAGAGTTATAGAGTGGTTCGTTCAGGATGCTCAAGCTGGGGGTAGGAGTAGAGTTGATGGTCTGGGTGATGGTATTGGTGATGGTGGCAGGAGGGGCCACTGGGGCTCATGGGGCCAGTGGTAATGGTGTCTGCATACTGAATGAGAACGCCGCCGGCCTCCTGGGTGCCATTGCCAAACTGGTGGAGAAGGCCAAGGAGGTCGCGGAAAGGCATGAGGACAAGGATGTCCGGGAAGCCTGGAGCAATATTCAGTACAACAAGGAGGTGGTGGACCATCGTGTGGACAAGTTGCCCGGCCTCATCGAGGAGGCTCAAGCCAAAGGAACACTGACGGCGAAGGACGCCGAAAAGCTGACAACAGTTTATCGGGATGCCTATATCAAAAATGCTCAGCAGCATAACAAGTCTAAAGCCGCCATGGAGGCACACAACCAAACCCACACGGATGCGAAGAATTCAACCGCGTGGGCGCTGGGTGAGGGGTACGTCCAAGGCAACTGCCACATGGCCTCATCGCTCCTGGGCATTCTCGAGTGCCATGTGAAAGGCAGTCAGCCGGAGGGTAACCCGAATGTGGAAGCACTTTGTAAAGAAAAGAGCTACCATCTGGATGAAAGTCAAAGTAAACCCCTCACAACCTGCATACAAATCTCAAAAAGCAAGACGTACTGCAACGGCACCGGGGCCGCACTCAAGGCAGCCATGGAGAAGTGGAATGGAATGGACAAGAGGAAAAAAGATACAAGTGGCGGCTCCGGGGTACAACAATGCACTGTGAAAGGTGGTTGGGAAGAGCGCGCCCGGAAAGCCCAAGAACACATGAGCCGTCTGGACGAGCACGTGCAGACCATACACGACGCCAACCTCTTGACGACCGCCTACTTCTCTGTGGTGCACCAAATGCGTGAAGACATTGCCAACGTCCAACCCATAAAAGCCATTGTCACCAATGCCCGCAAGGCCGGTCAAAAAGGCGCCCAAGTCGTCGTGGGGAAGACAGGCAACACCTCCCCCAACGCCTCTCACCCCACAGCCGGTGAAAAAGAAGAAGTCCAAGTCACCGTCCAGCTGGAGGGGCTCAAGTCCTTGGAGGAGGAGGACCATGACCCCGCCCACTCCAAGGAGAGCTTCCCCAAAGTTTATGTTTATCTTTTGGGCCTCGCCCTCCCCCTGTGCTGCCTTGTTATTGGGATCACCCTGTACGGCGTTCTCCGCAAACCCCGGTCCCGGTCCTCTCCCTCGCACCACGACGACAAGACCAGCATGCCCGTGGAGGCCGCCACGCTGGGCAAGGATGGAAGCAAAAGGGTACACTTCTAAGACCCAGGACTTCTCCCACACCCGCTTCAAGCAAGCCCTCATAACAAGACCAAGACTATTGTGACTTGCTTTGGGACTTGATAGATTCTGCTTTCACATAAAAGACAAAAAAGGAAAAGAATCTCCCATGCTCTGCAGCCAACCGTTGATACACTTCGAAGGGTCTTTTCCACAGGCTCCAGGAACCTTTCATGATCTCCCCCTTCCCAAAACCTTTTGGACTCTCTTCCTGAAACTTGGCTCCTCTCTGGAAAGCAGTACGCAGAAGTGCCTCCGGAGTTTTGAAGACTGGCCATGAATCAGCAACGATGGCCCAAGTGGCGAAGGCAAGGCCGAAGAAATAGCAGGGACTCGCCACGTCCAACTTACCAACGATGAACTCGTTATCCATGAAACGAGATGTGGTCGACGCGTGGTTGGAAGGCATACACTCCATGGCCTTTTGGGGGCGATACCCCGAGCCGCACCCAAACGATTCCACATCCTTTCTCTTTATACTTCTCTTTGTTTTTGTCTTTTTATTTATCTATCTGTTCACTGGTTTACTTGTTTTTCTTGGGGGCGCTTGCGTGCAGGGAGAAATCCCTGTTGACGCGATGCCCTCCATACCATAGCCCCCACGCCACCCATCGGACCTTCGAACGAGGTATGGCACGGTGCGCGGTGGAATGCCATTTATTTCTCTTCCTTCCCCTGTGCGTATAACGGTCTTCTCAGCAGTTCTTTGAAGATGGTAAAGAATGTGTTGCTGCGGGTTATGCGAAGGACGCGGCGCCGGACCGGCAGGGTATGGTTGTGTGCGGGAGTTTCGTTGATTCTTATGATGCTGTGCGTGCTATGGGGAGCCCGTGTGGACCTACCAACCAGGCTCCGTGAAGGAACCTCCTTCACGACCACCATACACTATAGCACGTACTTCCGCTTCATTCCACCGGAAGTCGTCCACACGTGGAGGGCACGTGAATTCCTTGTCGTCATGGGCATTCCCTCCGTTGACATCGATGCCCGGCGGCGGCGGCGTGACCTTCAGCGGGAAACGTGTTGGCAGTACAATGGTGTGGCGAGGCAAGGAAACAACTTCACCGGTGAGTTTCTTCCACTGTACCTCGTCGCGCCGCACCAGGACAACGGGTACGAGATTTCCGAGTCGCTGTGGAAGGAGGCTGCGCAGTCTCACGATGTGATCCTTTTGCCAACGCGCGATGTGCGGCCCACGACACGGAAGCGGATGGGTGAGAGAGGAACTTGGGGCCCCGCTGTGGAGCATGTCATGAGCCGCAAGACGTACTTGTGGTTTCAGTTCGCGCTGCACCTGTTCCCCAATGCCCCTTACTTGGTGAAGGGCGATGATGACCTATTTATGCGCGTACCGCAGTACCTCGCCGACCTTCGTGTTATGCCTCGGCGTGGCCTTTACATGGGCCGTATGATAAAGCCGCGAAAATTGTTTTGGAAGTCCCGCGATATTGTTTATGCGGGTGGTTACTGCTACACACTTTCGAGAGATGTGGCGCAGGCTGTGGTGTCCTACAAGCCACTGGTCGCACTGCTGAGTAAGCCCTACTCCATTTGGCGTACTATCCAGTACAAGACGATGAGCACGGATAACGAGGACCTTATGGTGGGGCGTGTCCTACAGGAGAAGCTTAAACTGGAGGGTCTCATTACGGTAGACATGGGGAGTTGTAAATTTGAGGACTTTGGAGGTCGCGGCCAATTCCCGACGGCAACACCGAAGTGGGTCGTGGTGCACCACATCCGTGAGGAGGACTACCAGCGTCTGTGGAAGTGGTTTGAAGACCATGGAGCACCTCCTGCACCCTCGGAGCTTTATTGGTTCAGTAAAAATAGCGCTATGTTAGTTTGTTGATACTTTCAATTCGCCTATCGGTTTGGGAATGGGGTGTCCATCCTCTCTTTCTAGGATCTCTGGGATCCTCTCCTTTTCCCCTCACCTTCATCTTTTTATACCCTTTTTTTTTGGTATGGGGAAAGGTAGGGGGCGTTCTTGGAGAAGCCATGAAGTGGGTGTTTACGTGTCCCGCGGAGGTCAAAGTGGAGCTGGCCGTGGTGGAGGTGGTGCGTGCGTCCTTGGAACCGTTGGAAGCCGCCCGCGGGTTCTTTCTGGGTTTACTGCACGGGGAACGCCAGTACGACGCGCAGGACGGACGGACCTTCACCACCGACACCCTTCAGAAGGCCATGCGACAAGTCGTTTTTGAGGACGAGGGTGGAGAGGACTTGCAGACTTTGGTCATGCGGCGGTGGACCACGACCCTGCGAAATGCCCTGGATCCGGAGAAGGCCATGCACGAATTCCTCCTCGCTTTTCTGGGCGAGTTGCATACAATGGACCGACAGATGGGCAACCATCGAGGCGCCGACGCGTTCCACCAGGCGGCTCGGCGAATTGTTTTCGGGGAGGAGCGTCCGAGCGAGAGGGATCTGCAGACATTAGCGATACAGTATGTGGCGCGGTGCGTGCTCCAATCCGAGGACCCGGAGAAGAAGGCGCGGGAGCTTCTCGGTGGTGTCCTGCATGAAGCAAGTCACCTGGACCGGGAGAACCACCACAACAAAGGTGAGGAAGCCCTTCTCAAGGCTATGGAAGAAATTCTCAAGAAGAACTCAAAGGAGTGACTGTCCCTGGGAAAGACTTTTCCCCAGCATCCCCATGTGTCGTCACGCTAGCAATCGATCACGCACCCAGTGGAACCAACAAAGCCCGACACACCAACAACAGCATGGGGGCCACACGGAATGAAACCATACTAGGCCCTGTTTCGAGTATCCCAGGAGCAGCGCACCAATAACTCTTCCATGTTCATGCCTTCTCGGTGCCTCCTTTTTCACCTAATCAACCTTTCCCACAAAACACAGCATTTCTTTCCATAAGTAATTCTCCCACCACATTATCTTCCTTTCCCCGCACTTTCCCATATCCCTTTAGAGAAAGCGGTAATCCAGATTGACCATGCAAACTCATATATTCAATACACCCAGACAAAGACCCTGGAGCATGGAACGAGATGTCGCGGAAGTTTTATTAGAAGGCGTCTCCTCCCAGGATAGAATTAACTTGTACTGGTTCCTGAGATCCGTGTTAGCCGGCCTCACAGTGGAACTCATTCGGTTCACCCTCGGCGACTTTGTAAGACACCCTCGACACTGCATACCCGAAGTGAATGTGTGCGACAGTTTATGGCAGTACCTTCCCTATCTGTTGTGGAAGTTTAGAATGTCTGCCACCCCGCTCGTAAAACATTTTGGGCCCACAGAAACATGGCAGCAGTGGCACTGGGATTCATGGAAAATTTACATCAATATGGATGACACACCCCTGGAAACCATCGACAAAGAGATCTGGTACCGGTGTCGGAGGCCGCCAGCACCGCCCCCATACCGACCGTTAGAGGGGAACATTCTTTTTATACAGACCAAGCCGCCCGTCCTCCAAGTGACTTTGCCAATGTACTATCTGGTCCCAGTACCGGTACTGCTGGCTCCTCAGCATCCCCGAAAAGGGTTAGGGCTCTAAACATTATAACATTTATCTCTTTTTCTTTCCATGTTGCTTGGGGAGCCTGTGGGTGCTTTTTAGGTATTATATGGGTATCTCATTTTACTTCTGATTTCTATTTCTGTTTCCTTAGAAAAGCCGCACACAGGTTGCGGTGTGTGTGGTGCCTTTCTTGTGGACTACACCTTTTGATGGTCCAGAGCCGCTTAGAAGAAAACGGGCCCTACTCCTCCACCAGCCCTAACACCATAAGAAAAAGCACCCCTCGCGTTTCCCACATGAGCTCCTTGAAAAGTTGGCATCCATGGATACGATTCCCTTCCCTAACTCTATTTTGTTTTTCCTTTCTAGTTGCAAGGCTTAATAAGGTTTGAAGATGGAAACGATACCTTAAACTCACAGGGAGGAATGGAGTGGAGCATGGACAGTACGGTGGAGTCTATCCTGGAGAGGGCCCGGGACGACTGGGGTGCAATGAATGCGTGGAACTTTTTCAGTATTTACTACGGCAATCCGTACGGCATGCACCGCCATACTTCCGTGACCATGAAGCAGTATCTGGAAAATCCGGAGAAGTTCATCCACGATCCAGCCAAACGGGAGTATATCCAACTCGGCCTGAACCTCAAGCGCGCCCTCATGCAGAAGAACCTCCAACGTGACCTCAACAAACTGAAGGCTGCAGGTATTGTGTCCCTAGAAGAGTGGAAACGCCTTGGGGCCACGGTGGACATGGGACCGATGACGCGCATTGTGTTGGCCATGGCCTACCAGCATGCCCACCACCACAGTCCACCAAAGGGGATTCTCAAGAAACCACATACTGAAAAGGAGGAGCGGGGCATGTAATAGAATAAGGGGTGCCCGTAAGCTTTCGTGTTTTGTGAATAGCCTTAGTAATATCATTATCCCACATCCCCCTTTTTCTACTATTTTGAGTATCCTTCCCACAATAATTCCCCTAACCTATTCCCTTTTCTCTCTCAACCAGAAGAAGTCACGATGTCTGGCAAACCCTCCCCTGAAGGCATGTCCAAAACAGAGGACACCCCATGGAGCATGGAAAAAGATGTCGCCGATGTGTTGTTGGAATGCGTCACCTCCCCCGACCGGATCAATTTGTACGGGTTTCTTATGCCCGTGTACCCCCACCTCACGGTGTTCCATACCCGCTTCACCTTGAGAGATTTTGTAAGAACCCCCCGGCGATTTATAGAACAAGAGGATTGGTGTGATCTCATCTGGCAGAATCTCCCCCGTCTGGTGTGGAAATTTAAGGAGTGTGTTCGTCCGCGGCTACGGCATTATGGGCACCCGGATGGCTGGAAGGCTGCGCAATGGGAGTGCTGGGAAATTCTCATCCACCTGGATCATCCGCCGGCGGATGTAATCGACCAGGAGATCTGGTGTCGGTGTCGGCGGCCACCTGTATCCCATTCCCAACCGTTACAGGGGAACATTCTTTTTATACAGACCACGCCGTCCGTCCTCCACGTGCCGTACCCCATAGGGTACTGGGTTCCGCGGTTCATGTTGCCTCCTCCACCATAGGAACCCGTTGGATAAACATTTCTTTTTTTCCACGGCTCATTATGGGATACGTTCACTTTTCATTTTTTGACACTTTTATGGTAGCGAGTGCTTATGGACAAAATGCACCTCACGGATTCCTTGGCTCACGGGGTACACCTTAAGGTTCACTCACTCTCGGGTGCTTGGAATGCTCGTCTAAGCTATCCCTTTCTTTTTATTTCTTTTTCAAGAGAAAAGGTGGACGTGGTGTTTTGGGGGAGCGTGGTAGTACTAGTGGTGGGAGGGTTAGGGTAATAAGAAGGCTCGGTCGCTTATCCAATTCCTATCGATTATTGGCCGCTATGGAGTACCTATTTCCCCATGAGTATCCTGTAGCCTGCATGATACAGTTCGGTTTACTTGTTGTTGCCCACTTGCCTTTCCCATAGGAGTTTATTTCTTTGGTTGTTTGGGGTATGGAGTGGGAGATGTTGAGCTCGTCCATGCTAATGGGTTTTCTTGGTTTTTTTTTCTGTTGTCCTTCTAGAGTTTCCCAGTAAAATTTCCAAGAGAAAAAGAGAATGCAAAACAGTAGGGAGAGGGGGGTCCACGGGGTGTGGTCGATGATGGTGGTTATGGTTATGGGGGTGGCGGTTAGGGTAGGGAGTACCGAGGAGCAGTATAACAAGGAGGAATTCAAACAGCTGTGCAAAATCTTAAAGGTCGCCGAAGGAGAGCCGGCACCAATCCCCGATGAACTCGGAAAATTTTTGGAGACGCGAAAGATTTTGGAAAAGCTGCTCCACGCCACGAAGACATCGATCGCCACCTACCAAAAAGTCATCCAATTGAAATCGAGTGACAAAGAGGACGCCGAGTTTGTTTCCTACACGGTGAAGAGGAGGATCGCCAACGAGAAAATCAAGCACGCGATGGAGAAAGCCAAAGACGTTTATAACCGCATGGAAGAGGAATTGATAAAAGCGAAGAAAGAACGCACACTCGCGCGAAACAATTTGGTGCACGCGATTTACGGCGTGCAAGTCGGAGAACTGCCGGAGGAAAAAGATATTTCGGAAATCCTCCAGAACGTCAGCCGATCCAGCATTTCCAATCCTCATGGCGGTTTAAAAAAAGTCAAGTATCACGACAACTCAGAAAACCCGACGTGCGGGGGTACCGGAGAAAACGGTGCGGGCTTCACGCTCATCAACGATTTTTACTGTTTGTGTGTGGGGAGGGAAAATGCAAAGGCGGTTTGCGATAAAAAGATCAGGGGGCCGTGTTGTTGCTGCTCTCAAAATTGTCAAGCTTGTCAATGTCCTAAGCCGTGTAATTGCAATAATAATTGCAACTGTAATAATTGCGGAGGTTGCAAACACCATAACAAATGGCTGAGTCTTTTTGACGTGGACAAAAGCGAAATTGTGGACCTCCCTGAGGGCTGGCTGCGTATTCGAGAAGTATGCAAGGAAGTTTCCCCAGAAACTGTCAACACCACCGCGGAAAGCATCCAAGAGGTGCTCGATGGGTTTAATAAATTATTGGGGAGTAACAGCAGTAAAAAAGAAATCACACCGAAAACCGCTGACATGGACGGCCGCCGCATGTTTGTCTTGGGGTACATCAATAAGATGGAAGGACAAGGCTGCAAAGGAAGTGACGATGCCATCTGCGTGAACTACTGGAGTGTCTCCAATCTCGGCATCGGCATCGTGTGGCAGAATTACATGTGGGAGGCGCAAAAGCATCTCCAACAAATGGACAAGCATATTAAAAAAGCTTTACAACTCTCCCGCATGATCCAAAAGTTTAAACAGTCGGCCGAAGAGAGCTACCGGAACAGTACCCATGGCAGCTTGCTGTGGTCGGAAGACTATGGTTTTAAGGGACACACCTTTTTTAGTATTTTCCATTTTTTGGCTGGCTTGTTTTGATTTTTTTATCCCCACTTTTTTCGATGTTTCATATTCACCAGAAGTATTGCGACACCTCACAAAAATATTCTCCCCCATTAAAGCTGAAATAGGGAGATGTTGTTAAGGGGAGCGGCACTGCTCCTTTTCCTTTTATTATTTTGGGCGAAGGCACCGGTCTGCCAGGCAGCCAAGGAGAATTCGGGCGAGGCGGAGCTCTTTTGTCGAATTCGTCTGCTGGCCGAGAACGACCCCGAAAAGCTGGTCTTCGAGAATGAGGAGCGGGAGAAAAAGATATTACGACGCATCGAGGAGGTGGGTCCCGAAATTCGCACCCTCGTTGGGAAAGCCGACCAACGGGATGCCTCTCTTATCACGCAGTTCAACAATCTTGTGAGGGAGGCCAAAAAGATCATGGAAAATAGGAGGGACCTGCGGCGGAAAGCGGCGGAAAAGCGTCTCTCCGCCAAACGCCATTTGCATCAGGTTATTTTTGGAGAATACGGGGGTGAGGGGAAGGGGGAGCTGGACACGAAACCGGAGACCATCAAAAAGATTTTTAACAATGAAAAATTTGAAGAGTCCTGCGGGGGACAAGGCGACAAGCCAGCCGGGAAAAGCCTGATCAACGATTTCATTTGTCTTTGTGCTCAATGGATAAAATTGGATCCCGTATTTAACTCACATCATGACCACAGTATCTGCAAATACGGCGTGACCACGGCGGTAATGCCTGATTTTTCAAACTGGACGGAGGTGTGGTATTGGAACAAACACCGCATCTGCATCAACACGGCTCCGCCCATCCCGACGCCTCAAAATATCAACTACCTTGTGGCGCACTTCACGAGGTTTCTGGAACGCGAGCAGCAAAATTTCCAGGTCAAGAATGTGTTAGGATATGTAAAAGCCACAGACAAAGGCGAAGCAAGCGTTTGTGACGGAAATGCCACCCAGACGGGAGGCTTCTGCGTCAACTACAATCACGCCCTGGCAAATGGCGGTATCGAATGGGTCAACCATCTCAACAACGCTTCCAAAGACCTCGAGGATATGGGGCGCTACGCGGAGGAATCGGAGAGCACCCTACCCCAACTCGAACTGCTCGAATACAATGCGCTCCTCCTCTACGAGGAAGCCAAATACTCCGCGCACCTTCCACACGCTGGGCCTCCCAACGAGACCGACACCAACAGCAGCAATGAAAGTTATCAAGGGGATTTCACCAACACCTCTGAGGAGGACAAGCTGGAGGAGGAGGATGTTGAGGGAAATAATGAAGCCACGTGGAAAGGAGGGACGTCGTGGCTTATATTTGTTTTTTTCCTTATGGCTTTTTGAAATTCCATCTGTGACGTTATCTTGCCTGGCTTATGGGGCGGATCACCGGGGAGACTTCACGAGGTCAAAGTTTTTTGTTTTTAAATTGGCGTGTAGGAAGGGAAAATGATAAAGACGTTTCTGCTGGTGGCGCTGGTGTTCTGTGCGGTTTTCGGCTCCGCTCAACCCAGCACCGCCGAGTTCCATCTGTTTTGCCGGATTTGGATGGAAGCCAACGACATGATGCTGGAGCCAGATTATGTTTATGACGAAGACAAGGATAAAGAAATTGTGAAAGAAATGACGATACTTTTTAACGCCACCACGGACAACATGGAGGACTTTGGGAGAATGCTGTGGGAAACCAAAGAATTTCTGAAGGAGCACCCGCCGCCCACGCAGCCGGAGAGCCGGAGAAGGGCCCACAGGGAAATCAAGCACTTCATTGATGAGGGAGAAAAGAAAATCCAGGAAAGCCTGGAGCTGGCGAAGGAAGTCAACCAGAAGATCGAAGAAGCGAAATTATCTGCGGCGCAGGGGTTTTATGGGGAGCATGTGAAAAGCGTTCCAAAAAATGACGGGAATCTTACAGAGATCCTAAATGATACGGGGAGTATTTTTGTTACCGACAACAGTGCGACGACAAGCTGTGGGAATGAAAGTGCTGGAGCCGGCAAAACGCTCCTTAACGATTTCTTTTGCGTGTGCGTGGGGGATGGAAACCAGAATGGCCAGAGTAACGCACCCTGTTCTGGCTATCTTTTACCACCAAAGAGTGGCAGTGATAAAGGCGGCTGGAAACAGATGAAGTACGAAAGCTCCGGCAAGCCAGCACTTCATTTCAATGAATCAATTAAAGCTATCGAGCAAGTTTGCAAAGATGCGCTCGATGACACTTCACGAAAAAACATACTTGGACTGCTGGATGAGTATGTGGGGATGATTGGGAAGGGGACAAATGAGGCTAACAAAAAGATTTTCGGACACAGTGGGAGGAAGGATAAAAGCCAAGTTAAACAATGCACTGGAGCTGGGACACAGAATGGTGGTAATGGAGCCGACAAGGAACAAAATAACGCAGACTTCTGTGTCGATTACACAAAAAATCAAAAAGGTGATGGAACATACAACATCCCCTGGCACAACAAATTCAAAGAATCCACCGAAAAAATGACAGTTTCCAAAAAAATCCAAGACCAAATCCTCAAAAACCGCGCCGCCCTACTCCTTCTGAAAATCGAAGCCTGGACCGCTTACAGTCGCGAGAAGGATGACGAGACCTCCAACCTCGACGACATGAATGTGAGTAATCTTTTGGATGGTGCCCCAATACCTCCCTCACTATTCCTCCCCTCCTTAGCTATTTTCCTCTAAAGCCAACACCCTCCTACACTTTTTACAATTTCCTGTGCATGTCTTTTATTTCTCCTCTTTCTTTCTAAAGAGGTACCATTTCTGATCCCTTCTTTTCTCTGGGTATCTCCAAGCTAGCCAAGATGGACCACGGAAGGAACTCTTTTCCCTGGAGCATGGAACGAGATGTCGCCGATGTACTTTTAGATGGTGTCACATCCCCGGATAGGATTAATTTGTACTGGTTCCTGAGACCCGTGTTAGCCGGCCTCACAGTGGAACTCATTCGGTTCACCCTCGGCGACTTTGTAAGAAACCCCCGACACTGTATACCCGAAGTGAATGTGTGCGACAGTTTATGGCAGTACCTTCCCTATCTCTTGTGGAAATTCAGAATGTCTGCCCGTCCACTCATAAAACATTTTGGGCCCACAGAAACATGGACCAAGTGGCAATGGGATTCATGGAAAATTTACATCGATATGGATGAAACGCCTCTGGAAGCCATCGACGAGGAGATTTGGAGTCGGTGTCGGAGGCCACCACCTGTACCTCAATACCAACCCTACCAGGGTGTCGTTTTGGTCAAAGCGACAGCTTCGTTCATCCATGTCCCGTATTCCACCATGGGGTATCTCGTTCATATGCCACTTTCTCCCCAACATTTGTGTGGGTTATAAAACATGTCAATTCTATTTCATGAGCAAGTTGTTTGGAAACACATGCTGGTGTAAAATGAGCATACAGTTAGAGATACATGCTCTCTTTATATTTTATTTTCGGGAAGGGTAATCAACGAGGTAAACAATGATAATGGCGCCTGTTCTTTGGGAGGAGAATGGGCAGGGGAGATAAAACAATCACCCGTGCCCACCACCATCCCATCTTCATTTCCTAAAAGTGTTACCATCCATGCTGGCTATTCATCTACCAATCTTTGTTTCTCGATTTTATTTTCTGCTCACTTTTCTTTCTTCTTCCTAGAAACCCCAACAAGGAATTACAAGTAATGCCGCGCTGGTGGTTTACCCATGGTGGAATATGGACCTTTTTCGCTTTGCCCTCATAGTTTTCGCTTTTGCATTTCCCGTGGTGATCTTATTTCGTGGAGGGATGCACTAAAACACCGGGGGACATGATACAAAAAATCTTCACCCCCTTTCCCTACGAAGGCGGGCATCGAGAGGAAGGTATCCCAGGAAAATTATTTTTTTTGAATCCCGATGATTAGTGAAAATGACACTTGTTGAAATTATCAATGGAAGAGAGGGTGGTCACATGTTATGCGAGGGAGTTGAGTGGAGGAAGAGAGAGGTTCAATATGTTTGTGAGGGGGATGGTTAGACCCTCTCGCTTTTCAGCTAGTGTATATTTTACCCGATGCTTCAACCCTAACCCTAACCCCCCACCCCCACTCGACAGGAAGACCCTTACGCTTGTTAGACCCTTACGCTTGTTAGACCCTTACGCTTGTTGGACTCTTACGCTTGTTGGACCCTTTCGCTTGTTGGACCCTTACGCTTGTTGGACCCTCTCGCTTGTTAGACCCTTTCGCTTGTTAGACCCTTTCGCTTGTTGGACCCTTACGCTTGTTAGACCCTTTCGCTTGTTAGACCCTTTCGCTTGTTGGACCCTTACGCTTGTTGGACCCTCTCGCTTGTTAGACCCTTTCGCTTGTTGGACCCTTACGCTTGTTAGACCCTTTCGCTTGTTGGACCCTTCGCTTGTTAGACCCTTTCGCTTGTTGGCCTTACGCTTGTTAGACCCTTTCGCTTGTTAGACCCTTTCGCTTGTTGGACCCTCTCGCTTGTTAGACCCTTACGCTTGTTAGACCCTTTCGCTTGTTAGACCCTTTCGCTTGTTGGACCCTTTCGCTTGTTAGACCCTTTCGCTTGTTAGACCTTTCGCTTGTTAGACCTTTCGCTTGTTAGACCCTTTCGCTTGTTGGACCCTTACGCTTGTTAGACCCTTTCGCTTGTTAGACCCTTTCGCTTGTTGGACCCTTACGCTTGTTGGACCCTCTCGCTTGTTAGACCCTTTCGCTTGTTGGACCCTTACGCTTGTTAGACCCTTTCGCTTGTTGGACCCTCTCGCTTGTTAGACCCTTTCGCTTGTTGGACCCTTACGCTTGTTAGACCCTTTCGCTTGTTAGACCCTTTCGCTTGTTGGACCCTCTCGCTTGTTAGACCCTTACGCTTGTTAGACCCTTTCGCTTGTTAGACCCTTTCGCTTGTTGGACCCTTACGCTTGTTAGACCCTTACGCTTGTTAGACCCTTTCGCTTGTTGGACCCTCTCGCTTGTTAGACCCTTTCGCTTGTTAGACCCTTTCGCTTGTTGGACCCTTACGCTTGTTGGACCCTCTCGCTTGTTAGACCCTTTCGCTTGTTAGACCCTTTCGCTTGTTGGACCCTTACGCTTGTTGGACCCTCTCGCTTGTTAGACCCTCTCGCTCACAATTCCTTCCCTACCATGGCGTACCTCGTTCCTATTCCAATTTCCCCCCAACAATTCCGCGGGTTCTAAAACATGTCAATTTTATTTCATGATCCAATTTTTTTTCGGAAACATGCTGGTGTAAAATTACAATACAGTTACAAATTCATTCTCTCTTTCTATTTTATTTTCGCGAAGGGTAATCAGTGGAAAAAACATAATGGCCATGGTCCTCTAGTAGGGAGAATAAGTGTGGGAGATAAAACGATCACCCATACCCACCACCATCCCATCTTCATTTCCTAAAATGGTTAGCATCCATCTTGACTATTCATCTAGCAGTCTTCCTCTCCAGATTTCATTTTCTTCTCACTTCTCTTTTTGTTAAGAAACCCCAACAAGGAATTAAAAGTTATGCCGCGCTGGTGGTTCACCCATGGTGGAGTGTGGAACTTTTTCGCTTTGCCCTCATAGTTGTCGCGTTTGCATTTCCCGTGGTGATCTTATTTCGGGGAGGGAAACACTAAAACACCATGGGAAAAATACAAAAAATTCTTCACACCTTTCTCCAGGAAGACGCGCCATCGAGAGGAAGGGTCTCCGAGGGAAATTATTTTTTTAGTCCCAATGATTGGTGGAAATGACTCTTTCTGAGGTTATCAATGGAGGAGAGCGTAGCTTCGTGTTATGCGAGAGGAGTTTTGTGGAGGGGGGTGGTTTCACTTTTCACTGGTGAGTGAGGGAAGTGACAAACGTGTGAGGGAGGGTTGTGGGAGAGGCGGATTTTGGTTGCTTAGTGGTGTTGTTTCTGTGTAGGATGGTGTGGTTGTCTCCATCTCTCGGAATGATCCCTTGTTTTTGATGTTTGTTTTGTTCAGTTTTGATAGTGAAGGGGAGAGAAAGAGGATGATGAGGATGTTGGTGATTTGGGTGGCTTTAATGGCCGTCTTGGGGATTGGGAGTGGAGCGGGAAATGGATGGGCGTATACTCCTGATCCCAATCACAATGGAGACAAACACGGGCTACTCTGTGGTCTACTTGGGGCGGCCGTGCAGAAATGGAAGACCACGAACCACCCAGGTGTCAGAAAAGTCTTGGGTCAGGCTATTTTTGGGAGCACGGAAGGTGGGTGGGATCTTAATAAATTTGAGCTGCATCCAGGTTTCCATAAGGAGGAGAACCGTAGATCCAGGTGTGGGAAATGTCTGGGTACACCCGACCACTACCCAGGCAAGTCCATCCCACATGACCTTCTCTGCCTGTGCACGATGGGGAAGGCCGACATTGCATTTGAAACCAGCGAAAAGATGGAGCAACTATGCGGAAGGAGTAAGGTCGATTTGACCTTTAACAATAGTAAGAAAGACGGGTGGCATTCCGACAATACTGGGCATGAGCACGTTAAAGACACATGGGAAAAAATCGTGAAACCTTGCTTGAAGGGAGGTTCGCATGTGACTATTGAAGGAGCCTTGAAAAATTTGACGGAAAAAATAACTAGTGAGGGTTACGCCAGATGGGATGGCGGTAGTCATCAAGAGTGTGCCGGCGACGGGCATCGTACAAGCATATGCGTGAGGTACCATGGTTGTGGCAAAGTGTATGCGCATGAGACCCTGTACCCCCAGTGGTGGGAGCAACTCTCTTGGGCATTAGGAACCCCAAACCTCACCGAAGACCAACTGAACTCAACTGCCTTCTTCAACACCACGATAGGCACCGCAGATAGCCCACAAGCAAGCCAAAAGGGGAGCAATACACAAGGCACACTGTCTCCCACTGCCACATCATCCACTACAGAGGCGTCTTCCGGCAAAGTACTTCCACTCTTTTCCAACCAGCAAAGCGGCACCCCTCTAACTTCACCCCTTTCATGGCTCCTCACTGCTGTCTCCTTTTTCTAAGAAACCTTCACCCAAAACAAAACTGTTCTTCCAATAAATAATAATACCACCCTTTAAACAATCTTACTTTCCCCACACACCCCAATCCATCAAGCTATAAAAGCTTAATACCAAATGATCATGGAAAACACTCAAGAAACCAACCCGATAACAAATCGGTTGACTATGGAGAGTACGGTGGAGTCTATCCTGGAGAGGGCCCGGGACGACTGGGGTGCCGTCTGTGCCTGGAACTTTTTCAGTATTTACTACGGCAACCCGTACGGCATGCACCGCCACCCTTCTGTGCCCATGCAGCAGTATCTGGAAAATCAGGAGAAGTTTGTCCACGATGCAGCCAAACGGGAGTATATCCAACTCGGCCTGAACCTCAAGCGCGCCCTCATGCAGAAACACCTCCAACGTGACCTCAACAAACTGAAGGCTGCAAACATTATTTCCCTTGAGGAGTGGCATCGCCTTGGGTCCACGGTGGACATGGGACCGATGACGCGCATTGTATTGGCTAACGCGTTCGTCCAAGCGTTTCAAGAAAATCGGCCAAGGGGGTCCTCATGAAAATAAACCCTAAAAGGAAAAGCAGTAAATAAGGGGTGCCTGTAAGCTTGTGTTTTATTAAATATATTCTGTAGTATCATCATCCTACATCCAAATATTATACCATATAAAGTTTCTTTTCCCACAATATTTCCCCTATCCCATTCCTTTTCCCTCAACCAGAAGAAGTGACAATGCCTAACAGCCCCTCCACGCCATCCCCGGAAGGCATGGCCCAACAAGATAACACCCCATGGAGCATGGAAAAAGATGTGGTCGAAGTACTCTTGAAAAACCTTGGAGACCCAAAGAAAATCAGCTTGTACCCTTTTCTGCAGCCCGCCTATCCATGGATGCCTCGGTACACTTCTCGGTACAGTATCAGAGATTTCGCCCGGAACCCGTGGCGATGCGTGGGAGACCCTGAGAGACGGGAAAAAGTATGGCAAGAGTTCCCCCGCTTGTTGTGGCAATTCCGTGTGCTGGCCTTGAAGTTGACCTATTATGCGGGGCTGCCGGAGGGTTGGGGTCCACGGGAATGGGAGGTGTGGCGTGAGTTTCTCAAGCTGGATGAGACGGACCATGATATTATGGAGGGGATGGTATGGGCAGTCTGTAAAATGCCGCCGCAAACCCGTGGGTTCCTGGAAGCGCCGTACCCGATTGGATACCCGGGGCCCCTTCCCATGCCGCACGTCCAAGAGCCTGGTACCTCCTTATAGAAATACTGCTTCTGTTAATTTGTTTTACTTTTTATGTTTTGTGTTTGTGATAATAATTGGGTGGGAATGAATTGCTCTTCCACTTTTTCTTTGAGGAAGGGTTGGGACATAAACATGATGGCAATGGTCATGTGTCTGTCAACAATAGTTTATTAGAAAAGAATGAGTAACTTACCACACGAGTACTAAGGTACCCACCATCATCCCCTTCTGCAGTCGTACACCTGTAAAGATACCTTCGACGCCTTCATCTACCAATATTTCTCTCTGGATTTTATTTTCTGCTCATTTTGTTTCTAATACCCCAACAAGGAGTTACAAGTTATGCCCCGCTGGTGGTTCACCCATGGAGGAATGTGGAACTTTTTTGCTTTGCCCTCATAGTTTTCGCTTTTGTATTTCTCGTGGTGATTTTATGTCGGTGAGTGATGCACTAAAACACCGTGGGACAAGATACAAAAAATTCTTTACCCCTTCCCTAGGAAGGCGGGCCATCGAGAAAAGGGTCTCCGAGGGAAGTTGTTTTTTTAATCCCAATGATTGGTGGAAATGACTCTTCTTGAGGTTATTTCGGGAGGAGGGCGTGGTTATGTGTTATGCCAGTGGAGTTGAGTGGAGGTGGAGTGTTGTACCTGAGAGGGGGGAGAGGGATAGTAGTGTCTATCGCTAAATGATTGGAAAGGCCATGCCTCGCCCCCATTGTCGATATTTTGGTAATGATGAAAGCAACCTGTTTTTGGGGATGGGTCCACTTATGTGCAGCTGGACAAGAATCGACACAATCTTCACCACATTTCTCCCATCTCTATGGAAGGTTTAGGGAGAATTGTTTTCTATATTTTATTGGGAGTATGGTTTTTCCTTATCCTTAAATAATTTTTTTGTCAGGGCTAACTGAGAGAGCCCTCGTGAAGATGGCGGGCGACGTGTTGCATTTATTTGTACCATTCGCTTTCTTTTACAACTGTAAGCCATTTGAAGGTATTGTAAGAAAGTGCAGACTTTGGGGACTCTGTTGGAGGGGAAGGTATTATGAAAATGTGTGTAGGAGAGTGCTGTTGTTTTTGTTTTTCTTGGGAAGGGGAGAAAATGGAGTGGAGACGGATTGAGTGAATAAGGAGGTCTTTGACAAACTCTGAAATATTACAAGGGGTGTAAAGGGGCTTATGAATCAAGGTGAGGTGACCAGAATTTTTCTAGACCAGGCTCTTGATGGAGGAAACGAGAGGGCGCGCTTTAATGAGCACGGCATTCTAACGAAACATGAGTGTGGGTGGCACCCTTCTGGAAGGAGTCCATATTACTCCCATATTCAACCGGGGCGCGACTCTACCGTGCAAGGCTGCTTTGGGGACAGCCTCGTGGGTACTTTATTGTGCACGTGTGTCCCATCTCTAAGACCAGAAAGACGTGTGCGGGTTTGGGATTGAAAGAGGTGGTGCAAGTTGGTACGGTTGGTCTAAGTATCCGGACTTGTTTCAGAAAGTATGGGGAGCAGTCAAGGGCAACGGCACACCAACAAACACTACAGTAAACGCTTCAGAACACTTAGAGAATTTAAAAAAAGCTTTGGACAAGATAAGAAGAGCAACTTCACAAAAGAATGGCAACGGTTACTCTTTAGCGGGCACTACTACTAACAGACCCTGCGTCGGCGCAAATTCTGGAGACGTCTGTGTGACCTATAAGAAAAATAGTAAGGGCATTCCCAACATCCCATGGGCCAATAAAATCTTCACTGTAATCAATATCTCCGAGGCCCACCAAGCAGCATCCTAAAAGTCAGCTGAAACAGACCACCAAGGCCACGAAGACCCTTCGGACCATGCATCGGAGGAAACAGACCAGGATCCTGGCGAAGACGAGAAAGAAGTCTAGGAGGAAGACGGCGAGGGATCTGCGGACATACCTGGCTCCCTTAACACACCCAAACGCCACGTCAAAAGGGAAAACGCGTCACAAAAAAATCCGCGGAAACCCTCTCATACAGGCCAGTAACGACAGCACCCTTCTAACCCCACCATTTGTATGGCCACTTGGTGCTGTCACCTATTGGCTTTAACGGTCTAACAACATTATCTTCCCTCCCAGAAGATCTTCCCCTAACCTCAAGCCCGAGAAGAACACTATGCTCTCTCCTACGATTTCCTTTCTTCAGGGAGTAAGTAGGATAAAGCTCTTGTTATGGTTTGGGATGAAAACGGTAGCCCTGTTTCTGGGGATGGCGTTTTGTGCGGGGATGAGTTTGGGGAGTGGTTAAAATGTGGATGCATTCAAGGTACTCTGTGATGTGCTGACAAGTGCAGAGAGGGTGTTCAATGCAACTACCATAAGCAAGCCGTCCAAAAAAGGATTGGAGCAAGCCCTTTAGGGAGGCCTGACGGGGTCCTCACAGTTGAAAATGGAAAAGTGAGTGTGAAAGGAAAGTGCAACAAACGAACTAATAGAGGGCTGTTTTTCACCTACTACAAAGGGGGTGCGCATGGGTGTTTAGCGGAGAGCTTTGCTGTTCCATTTTGCGCGCCTGCATGCCAGGAAATCTCGGTAGAGATTTCTGTGGTCTGGGCTGTTCAAAAAATGGTGAAAAGTGTTGAGGCGGCGGCTACCCATTAGACGAGAAAAAGATCTGTTTCAAAACGTGTGGAACTGAGTCCCGGCCAAGGGCCTCAATGGATGTGACGATAACCAAGGCACCCATGAAAACGCGGTGCGCACCCGGAGAGAACGACTGAGGCCGGGCATCTTTGGAAGAGTGTTCCATGCGCGGATGCCCCTTCTTCTATTTAGGATGGGGAATTAGATGGAATGACTGTGGCAGCTTTCGTGCAAGGGGCGTCGGTACAGGCTATGATGGCGTGTTGTGGGAGAGCAAATATGTACCCTTTCCCGGAGCGGATGCTATCAAAAATGTTCTTCCCGGCATCAATGCAGCATTGGAACCAAAAGAGCCTCAAACAGTTTCTGTGCAAGCTACTCCCGGATTCAGTGCCCCAACCGCACCCACACACGGAGAACCTGAACCCCTGGGCTCCCCTGATCCCTCGGATTCAGTCCCCTGTCACGCAACACCACGGAAGGAGAGAAGAGGGAAGACACGTACCACGGGAACTGCACCAGAACATCAAGAAATTACGGAGAGCATGTTATAACCATCCACCACGGGAAGCCCCGCAACGAGCAGCACTTCCCACGAGGGTACTGCGCCCCTGGGTCTCCTCACGGCTTCCCATTTTTTCTTGCCGACTGCGTCGATATACCGGCCCCCATCGGGATTTTTACCGCCATTCCTTGGTTTTTCTTTAAAACAATTACATCCCTAGCGACGCCGGCCACCTCAACGTGGTGCCAGGGCCTGGTACTCCGTCCAGGAGGAAGCCAAGGCTCTCATTACGCCGGTTCTATGGGACCGGAGCGAGCAAGAGGTTTTCGGCTACCAAAGGAGTAGTATGCCGCAACAACAGTACTCGGGTGAATGAAGTTGTGAAAATGCTCTTCCGCACGTGTAGATGTGCCTTACGTAAAACGCATCGACCACTTGTGCTTCTCAGAAGGGATGAAGATCATCATCCTGGACCCATGAAACTGAGTTTCCCGTGGAGGCACTCAATGTATTAGAGTTGCTCTCCAAAGGCCGACCCATGAGGGGAATGGCCACATCCGTTGGAAAACGGAGGCACGAGGGATCCGTGTAGTGCACAACGCTTAATATGAGTGGATTGCAGAAAGTAGAGCTTTCAAGAACCCCTCACATAGGGCATGAGGAGTGTCGATTGTGGTGAGAGAAGGATTCTTTGGTGTCGTCCGTTATATTGGTGTATTTCCTTTTTGATGCATGACTCCCCGATGTGGGTTGTCAACGCCTCCTCGGGGCGTCGCGATCTCTTACATCCGAAATTCATTGAGATTTTGTAGGGAAGCTCAGGTTTATCACGCGGAAAAGTACTGGTCCATCGACCATCGTAACCACTTCTATGGATCCGGGGCGCACGTCATTCGTACATTTTACTAAGAAAAACGATACCGCGCAAATAAAGCCAAAGACATATGGTTATTAAGTGCTCCGGAGTCGTGTTCCTTTATCGTTTGGGGAACCCACCGAACTGCGTGGGTAACCAGCAGCCGTTACATATTCCGAAACGGGGGCGTGTTCCTTTATCGTTTGGGGAACCCACTGAACTTCGTAGGGAACCAGTAGCCGTTACATATTCGGAAACGGGGGATGAGTTCCTGGATCGAAGAAAAGGGGATATGTCGTGATATGAAGCCTCCTCCTCGACATTGTTCCTTATGGTACACAGGGGCGTTGTTGGGAATGGGGTGTGTACCTCCGGAATTCGGGTACGAGTGGGCGTTGTCCGTCGTGTCACTAACCGGTACTTCTTTTTCCTCACCACAAAGACAAAGAAAGGGGGAAAAAAGAAATGATAAAGTAGGATGTAGAATGGAGGAGGAAGAGGAAGAGGAAAGGGAAAGGGAGAGGGAGAGAATGTAGAATCACGGGGAAGGGTGAATCATTGCGTGGATTTTAATGAGTGAAAGGCTTCGTTGTTAGATGGAGAGGACTGCGCACGAGGGCCACAATGGCTTGGTTAGGAGGCTACTGTCGGCGAGAAGAAGGGGTGCCGTCGCGTGCAGGGCGTCCTCCAGGCGACAAGGAGGAAGAAGGTCCCTTTATAAGTTCTGGTGGTGTCTTTCCACGGAGGGCCTCCCGGATGTTTTTCCACAAGGGTTGCCTTTTATCATTGCAAGTGTCGTACAGCACATGGATGTGCCTCTCACTGCTGCCGTCGGGTTCATTGTGCTCTTCAAATCCACCCAGTCTGTGCCGACTGCCCCGTTCCTTAAGCAGTTTCGTGAAGTTCTGCATGGTGGTGTTCAGCCTCTGCAGCTTTCCTTCTATATTATGACTTCCTAGCCCGCCATTCTTATTTCGGTTATTGAGGCATCCCCAGACGACCGTTTTCCAAGGTTTATGTAAGCCCTGTACCACTCTCTTGTTCCACACATCGACATACCATCCGTGATAGGCACTCTCGGTCATGTCTATCCTGTTCTTCCCACAAAGCGTGAAACTGTTTCCAGCAGGGATCTATCCGATCCAAGCGTAGAAGGGCTCCCCATAATAGCCGGGTGTGCAGAGGCACATGAGGTCATGGGTGGAGCTACCCGGGTAGTACGGATCATCATTTTGGCAACTGCCGCAGCGCCACCCGCGGAGTCCAGGATGATGGTAAACACTGGGCATCGTGCTCGTGATACTTCCCAGATGCTGGGTGCCCGTATTTCCAAAGAGGGCTTGGCGTAGACCGGTTTCGAGCCCTTTGTCAAGTTTCTTCCCTGAGGTCAGAGAGGCCTCCCACAATTCGGCAGACGCCTTAAAGACTTCGCAGAGGGCATCGTGCTCCTGCTCATTAAAAACCGTGCCCTCGGGATAGATACCCCCGTGAACCCCTTGCATCCCCATGACCAGGATAGTCACCCATACGCCCTTTCCCTTCTCCTTCCCTATGATCCTTGAACCTTTCATTGTTCTAGCTATCCAAACCCTTACTCCAAACACCAAAAGAAAGATCAAGAAGCAAGCCGTACCCATAGAGTTTCTGTGGAGGCCTTATTTGGGGGCCTTATTTGTGGAGGGGAATTGTTTTAGGGAAACATAAATAGGATATTAGCCAAGCAAAGCAACGGTGGCCGTGAAGAGGCGCCAGGCGCAGGCCGGGGTTATAGAAGCGCCCCCTTCATGAGCTCCTGCCGTGAGGTGTGCGACCACTCCTTCCGCGGCCTCTGGGGAGGTGGGGTCGGGTGTGGGCCCTTGGGCTGGGTCGCTAGTCTCGTTTTCTTCCGCCTCCCAGCCGGCTTCCGTGGAGTTGGGCGGGTCTTCGGGGAAGTCTTCACCCAGGACAATCGTATGGCCCTGCTCGTCCACAAGGACTTCTCGTGGTTGGTGTGGCAAGGATTCCTGGGATGACCCGGATGTCCCGTGGTTTCCATGGGTGCTTGAGATCTGTGGGCTCGCCTGGTGCACGGTCACGGTTATGCGGGGACCCACGGCCTTTTCATACTCGGTATGCAGCTGGTGCAGAACATGGCGAAGGCTTTGGATCCATAGCATGCCCCACTTCCATACCTCATACTTGTAGGCCGCGCAAATGTTCTTCACCACCGCCCCCGAGCGCCCGCCTCTCTCGCAGGTGTCCCTGAGGATATGCACATACCCTCCGTCCGCTCGATGCAGCCTTCGTTCGTTGTGTATGGTCGTCTGAGATTCAGCCGAATTGTCCAAGCGGTTTGGGTGGCCTTCCCAGTTGTTTGTGGCGTTCTTACACTTTTTCATGACATCCTCCCAAACTTCGTGGAGCAGAGAGTAGTGGCCTCTACCCCATTGAAGTTTCCCGACCACGTTCCTTTCTTCTGCCGGTGGTACACACCATACAATTTTTCGTTCTCGATCGTGATGGTGGGGCGCGCCCACACACAAAGACTCCAAAGAGACTTTCCGCGAAGGTACCACCAACCGGGTTCTTCACGGGAGGATTCTTGCCGTAATATTTGCCAAGAGTGTGGCGTCCGCATGGCGCTCGGTAAGGAAGCCGATCACCGACACTTAACCTTCCGTTTTTCGTGAAAAACACCCAGTCGTCAGCCCTCACCATGCACGGCATTTTTGATTTTGCTCTTGAAATTTGGCTTCCAGTGGGAAGGCTTCCGTGTGGGTTCTGTGGCATTTGACACGTTGCAAAGAAGCGGGTTCGCCGCTTCATGACGATCGGAAACCCGAAACATGGGGGCATCCATACCCAATCACATCCCAACACACAACAAAAGCCACGTCGTGCTTTCCACCCTCGCCACCTTGGTCCTTGCAAGTCACGCTTTACTTTTCAAAGATGCTCGTGCATAGGGGGAAAGGCGGTGATGGAAGCAAAGATCAAGAGTTCGGGTTCGGTCCTGTGGGGATGCAGTTTTGGTGAAATGGACTCGAAGAGAAATGGCTCCCAGAAAGGAAACAGAATAGGGAAAGTCATCTCAAACACTCCTGGAGAAAAAATTAAAAACAAAGGAAACCCTTCCCGTGATGTCTTGGCGGAATATGCGGAATGCATTTTTTTCGATGGGCGCTTCGACCACCATGTTTCTGCAGCAGCGAAGCCGGAGCCATGGAGAGCAAGAGACGCACGCCTTCACTGCAGAGCCCCAGTTAGTAGTTTCTTCTCGAGTTCCCATGGCATTATTTACCCAAACCTTCCAAGACCTTTTGCCATTTGGGTATGGGGTCCCCAACGCGCCACGCAGCGCGGCGTCCGGCGTCTCTTGGGCCATGTTGTGGCGCGCCCCCTGCTCCCGAAAACCCTTGAGGAATGTCCAGAGCAAAGCAACGTAGGTCATGCTATTTATGATTCCTTAAGCAGCTCCAAAACGGCGCTCCTTCCAAGCCACTCCGAGACATTCGCAATTTCTCTGCAATTCTCTTGGTAGGTCCGTTCTCCGTTGGATCCTTTGATGATCGCATCGTTCCTTCCCAAATTCAAGTGCTGTTTGCACTCTGGACCCAAACGTACGTGAGTGGGAAGCGCCGCGGTACTGGAGGCCCAGATGCAGCCGGTAACATGCCATCTTTTGAAATGGAAAAGTGTGGAAGTGGCATCGTTGAAATCCGGACTCGGGTATTCTTCTTCACGATGAGGTTTCTTGGACACTTCCTTTGTTTTCTTTAAATCCCCACGAAACTTTCTCGTAATTTCTAAGAACGCCTTTGCGAAAATTTTAGCTTTTCCGTTTCGCATCCCGGACCACGGTTCGCTTGGTTGCCGAACCTTCCCATTCCGAACTTAAAAAAACTTCTCCATGTCACAAAGACCGAGCACTTCATTTTTACTGAAGGCACACACTGCAACATAAAAATATGGAAAAAAATTTTGATTGGGAGAATTCCCCCATGATGGTAACCTTTTGTAACTGTAGCTTCCGTTTTTTCTGGTGGAAAGGAATGGGAAAAGTCTTTACCATAGTATAAATTCGTTGGTTCTATCAACTGATGTGCTATAAAAATCATTTTTTTTGTTATATGAAGGAATATCCCTTCCATCCCTCTATGGCCCTTCTGCTTTCACTTGCGCCATTCCCCTGGATCCATCCGCTTCTCCTACTTTCCATCCCGCGCTGGTCTCCATTCCTCTATCTGGCCGACCTTCCTTGGAGCACCTTAAGTCCTTTTCTTGCCTCCACGTAACCCCTCAGACTTACGGGTCCCTCGCTCCGCTGGAGTAGGAAAAACACCACCATGGCACACATTTTCCGAACTCACACTTTCACAGGTAGAAGATTGCCTGCATCTCTCCAAGTTAGCGATTATGAGATCGCTAAAGAGGAATTCCGATAGGAAGGGATATCAAGCATCACCTTCTCTTCGAGTGGAAAGATAATTTATGAATAATCCTCTGCAAGCTCACCCTCCGCCGGACGTGGGGCAACATTTGTTTCGGATCAGTTGGGGATATGCAGCATAGCCTTGGTCTCATGACTCGTGGGACTCAGTGGAACAATTCAGCTTTGCCTTTTCTGAAACGGGATTATTAAACGAGGCGTCCCAAGGATACCATATTACTCCGTCTTTTCGACAAGACACCACAGGCACCAGCGGAATTTACTAGAGCTAAAACTTAAGGCAGCCACCATGAGAGGATCCGACAAACCAGTACTAATAAATTTCCAATATTAGTGACCATGGAATTGGGAATTAATATTTCTGCCAAGCACAAAGAGGCGCGGAAGAAAGCGGAAACACATAACCAATTTGGGCTAAAGTGAACACCACTATCGCATCGGCGTAATACCAACGAAAGTCCGACGGTACAAGCACATCGACAAAATATTTAAACTAAAAACAGCCAGCATAACTATTTCCTTCAAAATATTCACTATATCATTAAACACGCCTACAAAAAATGAAAAAATTGAAAATCGCAATAAACTAAAAAAAACAAAACCGGCGAACATTCATCAAAAAAAAAAAAAAATACTTCAGGGTTCCAAAATCCTTCACCACTCACCAACGATACAAACAACACGCAAGAAACACAACAAAAACCAGACACATAAAACATCAACAAATCAAAACAACAAAAACAATGTGAAGAACGCTATCCAAGCAGCAAACAGAATGTGAAGAACACTATCAAAGCAGCAAACAGAATGTGAAGAACACTATCAAAGCAGCAAACAGAATGTGAAGAACGCTATCAAAGCAACAAACAGAATGGAGAACACTATCAAAGCAGCAAACAGAATGTGAAGAACACTATCAAAGCAACAAACAGAATGAGAAGAACACTATCAAAGCAACAAACAGAATGTGAAGAACACTATCAAAGCAGCAAACAGAATGTGAAGAACACTATCAAAGCAGCAAACAGAATGTGAAGAACACTATCAAAGCACAAACAGAATGTGAAGAAACTATCAAAGCACAAACAGAATGTGAAGAACACTATCAAAGCAGCAAACAGAATGTGAAGAACACTATCAAAGCAGCAAACAGAATGTGAAGAACACTATCAAAGCAGCAAACAGAATGTGAAGAACACTATCAAAGCAGCAAACAGAATGTGAAGAACACTATCAAAGCAGCAAACAGAATGTGAAGAACACTATCAAAGCAGCAAACAGAATGTGAAGAACACTATCAAAGCAACAAACAGAATGTGAAGAACACTATCAAAAAAAAAAAAAAAAAAAAAAAAAAAAAAAAAAAAAAAAAAAAAAAAAAAGCAAAACAGAATGTGAAGAATGCTATCAAAGCAGCAAACAGAATATGAAGAACACTA
>NHOR01000304.1:0-76328 GCA_002287245.1 Trypanosoma congolense | reverse complement strand
TTTTTGAAATACTTTTGACATGTTTTTTTTTGAGTTTCACGTGATGAGGCTGCTCGGTTTTCCTTTAAATTGTGCCTTCTGTGTCAGGTGCGCTGGAGGTGTGCGCTTGTTGTGAGGAGTTGTGCGCTGCACTGCCGATGCATTTTGAATTAATTGCATGCCGTTTGATTTAAGAGGGACGAGTCGTGTTGAGGGCGGAAAAAAATGAGCGCACGAGACATGCAGAGTGGCTATTTATGTGCGCTTCTTTTTTTTCTGTTTGTTTGTGTTTCGTTTCGCCTTTAATACGACAGCCGTTGCAGCAGGCATTGCAGCCGTTGGGGAGCCCACAAGTGAATGAGGGATCGCCCCCCCTCGACAGGCGCATGTCATCGTTGAAAAGAGCGAATGTTTTGTTTTCTTTTTCGTTTCGTGTGCCCATCTCCCCGCCACCCCTCACCACCGCTGTGTGTTACCGCCCATGCGTTCTCGAGTGCGGAGGGCGGCCACCTCACAGTGGCGAGTCGGTGGACAAATGCGGTGTTTGGTGGCGTTTCACTTTCCGGTTCTCCGTACCGTGCGAAGCATGCGCAGCGGTAATACTTCCAATGCAATAGCCTCTGTGAGCGGTGTGGCAGTGCCGCACTAGGGCGGTCATTGTGTGAGTACTCTCCACATTTGTTTAATATTACCCTTATTTTATTATGGCCATTACATTATTGCTATTATTATTATTGTTGTTGTTATTATTGTTATTACGTCCGGTCCGTTATTTCCTGTAACGTCGTTGTATTGCGAGCCGGTCAATGCCCGAGCTCTCCACATTGACCCACCCGAGCGGTGGTGGGTCGCCTTACGTTTCACGCGTTGCAGGGGAGAACTGCGCGCGGGGCCCCCGTTTCACGACCTCAGTCGTTTTGTATTGTTCTGTTTTTTCCTTTTCCGATTTACTTTTCACAGTCCGCTCCCTCTGCGCTGTCCGACACCACATTTTTTATTATTTTCTTTTCCACTGTGCGCTTGAGGGTGTAGCAAGTTTTTTGTGCGTGTGGTGCCCTCATTAGTTGCACGCATGGGAGGCATTTGTATAACATTTTGTTGTTTTGTTAATATTTATTTTTAAGGTTCGCTCGTCGGCGCACTGTTGTCAAACTCGGCTGGCATGCGCGCGTTGTTGCGGGACCAAAATCGTCGTTTCATGCCTTTCTTTCTTTCATTCAGGTAACTCGGTCTTCCTTTCCTACGCGTTGTTACGTCCCCGTGTGGTGTGACTGACACCCATCCGCGGATGATGCAACCGAGAGGCATTTAGCCGCTTATTTATATTTTTTCCCCCCATTCTTTTGTTTCGCTTAAGGAATATATAGCTAACGTTGCATGATGTGAGAGGGACGAATGGAATGGCGGTAGAAAGTGAGGTCGGTCAAAGGTGTGACACTCATCGCTTTGGGGTTTCGACTCCCTCCCCTGCTGCACGGGGAAGGAATTGTTTCTCTCCCGGCCACACCACACACACCCTCTGCGAAACTGCCATAACGCCAGCGACTGTTGTCCTGCTGATGCACGCCGCTCGCTGAATGATGGTCGCTTGATCGCTGAAGAGCAGTGCACCGGCCGCATATTAACAAGGGAGGACCAAACTCGCGTCAACGGGTTTAATTCGGTGCTTGGGGCCTGAAGCCCGCACTTTTAACGACGCGGCAGATGCTGCCTTTGCGAGCTGAAAGCGAAGTGACGGAACATCCTCCGACCACAATGGGGCGGCGGGTTGGCGCTTCACGCAAAGTGGACGCCTGTTGTGGCTGCCACGCGGCTTTCATTCCCGAGTGGATGCGGCGTATGGCTACGCGAGGTTGCTGCATGGCGTGCGTTACGGGTGCCCCAATGACGTTGGGGAGGAACTCTTAAGGGTGCAGGGGCATAGTGGATGTCGTTGGCATGTGAGTGTCCCCATCACTAATTACGTACATGATGTGTGTGTATGTGTGTCTGTGGGAGGGGTTCCTGATTGCAACGAATAGAGCGCATGTCAATGGAACGTCGCTACACAAAACACCTCAGGACGATGAGCGGCCACAAGTGGCTCTGCAGGATGTGTCAGGGATTAGAGCTTTCACAACTGAGCCACGTTGTGACGGAAGTGGTGCGGTGCCTGAAGTACCTCCCACGGAAAGGTGAGACGGAGAGAGGTCCCGCACTTCGGTGCTTGTCCGAGTGTATGCTTCAGGGCCGCGTGCCGACCACGTTTCACTGCTTCTCTCCCGCTGGCACACCGGTGGAGATGGTGGCGGAGTGACTTTATAAACCTGCGGTGGAAGACTTTCCCGTCGTGGATGGCTTTTTCCTGGTGGATGCGGTGGGCGAGGGAGTTTCACTTCCCGAAGGAGCGGCGGCCCCCACCCAAACTATTGTGCTGATCCAAGTGACCAGAGCAAGAGACCACCACACCACTACCAGCAAAGTGGAAGCATTTCGCAAGCGCATGGCGAGGTCCTTCACCAATTGGAAAGAAATGGAGAGCCGCCTCAGCTACGAAATAATTTATGTTCAGCACGCAGACAGCACGACACTCACCGGCAGGCAGCGCTGTGCCCGCAGTGGTGTGGCTGATGATGCAGGCAATGAGCGGCTCTGGAGCGGCATCCATCAGTTTCTGGTGAAACTGGATGCCCCAATTGCCAAACTGATTCTGCAGGATATGCACAATGTCGCAACAGCAGAGGTGACTTGTGGTGAAAGTGATTTGAGATATGACCCTGAAAAAGCAACAGATGATGGTGGTGATGCTGTTGGAGAGGAGGCTCAAACCGATGTAACAGCGCCTGACGCCAATGTAACAACAGTTGTTGACACAGACAGAGTTGAGGACGTTACTGGCATTGCCCGAGAGGTGCGTGATGCCAACATAACCACAGGGGCTCTTGATAATACCGAATGAATATGTGTTCCGACTCCCATTGTGATTTCCTCATATTTCCATTGTTTCCCCCTGTGCATGTGTGTGTTCCTAATTCGTTGTTTCACTTTTTTCCTTTCACTTTTAGTGTGGCGGCTGCGAGAGAGCGGTGAAAATAATCGGTGGAGGGAAAGGTGTCTCACATATCCACACACCGCCACACCAACACGCATTGCTGCACGGCGCGTGGTGAGCAAACTGTTTGTAAAGCGCACTGTGTCCCTTTTATTCCTGTTGTTTTATTCATTCAGATATTTGTTACATTTATTTTATCGTGCATATGCCATGCGTGTGGTGGCCACGGCACGGCATGCTCTCACCTTTTAGGGCCTATCCTCCTTGTGGCGGCTTGAGTTAACTCGCGCCTGCAATATCGTTACTTTCACTCATTGTTTTGTTTACCCCTCACGTGTTGGGCTCTTGCGGTATCCATTCCCATAGTAGTAATTGACATTATGTGTGCGTGTGTTCGTGTTGGAGCAGCTGTGTTGTGGCACAGCGGTTGGTGCTGTCACTTCATTCGAATAGGCATCCCTTCCCTCAGCACTCTCATTCCTTTCCTTTCTTTTCTCGTTAGGGCTTTGTTGAGATGCGTGGCTGAATGGCCCAAGCGTTGGGATGTCACGCCATGGGAGCATATCAGCAACGCGATGGTTATGTCGCTGTGGAGTCAACCCGCTGGATGGCATTTTGTGTGAAAAGTCAATGGAAGGCATAATGAGTTGAGAGGACTGGGAGCAGAGCACACGGAGGAGCATCAAACCCCTCTGAGCGGCTTCCCTTTGCTGTGGCTTGTCAAGTGACTGCCAGGAAGGGTTTACCTAATGCGCCTTCCATTGCTTTTCCTCGTGGTCGTGCCGTGCTGTGTTGGTACGCGGTGAATTTGCCTTGTCGGGCAGAGGGAAGTGGAAATGAGGTATTTGAGCCCGGTGTGCTCCGTTACTAATGAGGAGTGTGGCACCTGATTGTGCGTACGGCTCCACATTGTGGCGCTCATGTGTTTGATGTGCCCCGATGAGTCTCTCAGGTGGCTGTGGCATGTGATGTGTTGGGAGCCGATGGTGTCGCCGGGAAGCGAATGCGTGAGACCTTGTGGCCGCATCCATTGGTGCGCATGTAGCATCCTGATGGCTGCGTATGTGTGTGTGTGTGTGACTTCCACTGAATGTTCCTGAAGTGGTGAATGGAAAGGCTTTTGACAAGCGAGCTGAGTGTTCAATGATATGCGTTAGTTTTAGCCCCGCTAAGGAAATGTGAGAGCCACGCATCATTTGTCGAGGCACATCGCAGAGCCGTCCATCGGCAGCAACAACTTGACTGGCAGCTGTGAGTGTGGGGCACAACGAAATGGATGGGCTCGTGTGAATGGGACGGAAATATGACTGCCGTACGGGCGACATTTGCTGCTGCTGCTTGGATATTTGTCAGTTTGTTTGGAGGGACTGTCAGTGAGGATGAAGCAAGCGCCCGTGAGGATATTGGAAGTCAGCGGGAAGAAACTCCCCACAACGTTATAACGAAATGTGCAACCCAGCGTGAATGCACACCAACAGATCGCGGCAGGTGCAATAAATGGAAAGAGAGCGCTGACCATTAGGGGCTCAGTTTTGTATTGGAATAGTTTGGACTTTCCTGATTGGTTTGAATAAAATGAAAAATAAATCATGACGTGCCGACATGACGCCAAACCGCTGACGTGTGGCTGGCAATCCGCTTTGAATGAGTGAAGCTTCTGGTAAAATTAAATGAGGCTCCATGGAGGGAATTGGAACCGTGTGGTTAGCGCGATGACACCGCTTAAATAATGGCGAGCATTTCCCAATTCATTTTGTAACTCCGTGGAATATTATCATGTGCCCCAAATATATTTGCCACCCCGGCCCCGCGAGCACCGCCGAGTGCGACTGGGCGTGGCGGAGGCGTGAGGGCGCTGGAGGTGCTCAAACGGGAGATGCGGCCATAGGGCCCAATGGATGTGCGGCTGTGACAGGAGGTCTTGAAGCCATTTCTCTTTTGTTGTAATTGGAGAGGCGTGCGAGTGGAGGCTTTGAAGGATCGTAACACCCGCCACGGCCAATGAGGCGAGGGAAGTGTGAGACCATGCGTGAGAGGGAGGGAAGGAATGAAATGAGTTGTGGTGTGTTTCAGTGGAGCGTGTGTGACCCAATGTGTGAATGCAATGGCCTTACGACATTCCGAGGTGTGTGGTGGGAGTGGCCCTTGCACGTGTCCAAGCAATGGAAATGAAGCTGAGCTGCGATGATATTTTCTTTTATTATGCTTTGCGGAAATAACTGAGCACGTCAAACCGTGTGTGCCTGCCATGCCACAAACCATTTATTTGTTTGCGGTCACTGCGCGCAGTTCATGCGGGGAAGGTGATGGAGCGCAGTGTCCAGTTAGGCAAATAATGTTGAGAGAATGTGCGGAGGTGTGAGGGAACCGTTAATGGCTCCTGGGCATGCGACTGTGGCACATTTCAACCATTGTAGGCTTGAGGAGTAATGTGGTGTTGCTGCCACGTGCGTATGGTGGGAAGTGCCACACCGCTCTCCGTTGCGATACGCCGCCAAGCAGTGAGGGGACTGCTGTGACGCCGTGCTGCAACTGGAAGGGATAAAATAGAAGGCTGAAGTGCAGTTACCCCTCGTGTTTCCGCATGCCGGTGTTACCACCACTGCCCTGCACCATGCGCATCCGAGCACTCGGGGCACGTGATGGAGACCGAAAGCATGCAGCAGTTGTTGCCCGCATTGAGGTTTCTGACCTCGGCATGGGGCAGGCGTGTTGGGATGTTGAGATATGCATTGGAAGTGAGTTTCATTATTTCCAGCATTAGTGCATATGATTTGCTGCCCGGGTTGCATATAATCCCTGCATGTTTGTGTGGCCTCACGTGCCGTTGGTGTGTGGCCTGCAGCCTCGCTTTTGGTATCAGCGGGTGATGTTTGCTGTGAGTGTCATTGGGGCTCACTTGTGTGCTCGTGTGTGTGTTAGTTTGAGTATGGAGTGGAATAATTCTCAGTGAAGTGGAACTATGCGGTGAGAGCGGTTTATGTGGCAGTGTGGCTGGAGGATCTCCCAGTGCGATTGAAGGAAGGCTGCGATGAGTGAGTAGTGGCGGCGTGCACTGTGGAGCGCAGGATGGAGCTGAAGGCAAAATAACAGCACTGGGATTCCCAATGCCAGCAATGTGTTGAGTGCACGGGGAGTGTGTTATCCTTTCGTGTGTCTCACGAGGGAATTGTGCTTTTATTGGCATTCAGGCAGCAGCGTGGGAAATGTGCTGCTCTCTGCAGTGCCCCATTGTGCTGCGCCCAGTGGAATATCTTCCAGCAATCGGCTCACTGGCATGAGATCAGTTTTGTGTAGGCACGGTGCCCATGTATTGGAGTGAAGGAATTATGAAAGCAAGTGACAGTGGTGGGAGCGAGGGGGATGCGGTGGAGCCACTTGATTGATTGGAGTTGGGAGGAGCACTGACCCTCCGTGGGCGGAACACCGTTGCATGCCATTGGTGTGCATGGCTGCCTGCGCCATGGAGTGACTTCGCAGTGTGAGGGCAGTCACGTAATGTGGTCGCAGCGCACACTCGAAGCAGGCACTGCGATATCAAATGGACCATATTGCCTCAGTGCTGCCTTCACTTCAGAGGGCTTTGATTTCCTCAATGAGTGAAGTGGCCTTGCATGAGTGCCTGAAGGTGAGCTGTGCTGTGTGACTGTGAGGAATGGCCATTGCACCTTAACAAATCGGGATGCAATTTGTTTGAGTGTTGAACCGCTGGCCGTGCAACTGCTCCATGACTTATTCCTGTGAGCAGTTGGATGGAGGACGCAGCTGAGAATGGCATGTGCAGTGTTGGTAGCAGGGAGGGATGCGTGATGCCAGCTGACTTTGGCTGCACGCCCCTGCAACAAATGCTGCCTCCAGTGGTGTAATGTGGCAGTGAGCTGAGGAGTGAGGGCCATGCGTGCGTGCGGTGTGACAGTGCGAGTGCGGCCCATTTGTGACAGGCACTTTTCATATTGCTGCACAGCCGCACCTTCAGAGCACTGATGTGAGAGGGAAGCCCATTGCGCTCGAGTGCGTGACGCGGTGTGGCTTAACACTCTCCACGCGTGGCATTGGTCTGCCACTTTCTCATATAATTCATAATTCCCATTGAAGGGATGTTTATTCCCTCTTAATTGTGTGTGCTTTATTGCTGTACGTTGCCTGTGTGTTTGTGCCACTGCTCACTCGCCCTCCCTTTCATTTCCTTCACTCTCTGATTGTACGCGTAGCACTGAAAGTATAAAATAAACACAAGCGGATTATATAAATGGAAGGAGGGGGAGTTAAGCGGACGAGGGATGAGATGGAAGGAGAGGCCGTTGCTCCTGTTGTGCGGGCTGAGGCTGCCGCACGCGATCAAGTGACGGCTGCTGTAGGACCAGCGATATCTGGCGATGGGCTTATGCAGCTTATGGCTGAAATGAGAAGGATGAATGATAGAATGGATGCTAAAATGGATGCGATGAAACAAGAATTAAAGGAGGAGATGGGTGCGATGAAACAAGAATTAAAGGAGGAAATGGATGCGATGAATCAAGAAATAAAACGTATTGGTAATAGTGTTGTTAAGTTGGAGGCGAGGGTGGATACCCTCGCCGGTAAAGGCGTGGAACTTGACGGCGCATACGATGCCGTTGTCAACGCAGAATGGAGACTTGTCGTGAGGAGCGATGAGTACGGAGAGGAGTGGCTTGGGATGGGCGTGGTGCCTGTTAGTGAGGGAGAGCAGCCACACTTATGGTCCGAGGAGCAGGCGGACATCAAGCCCGAGCCTGATCGCAGGAGGCGGCAGGAGGGCGATGTGGTGCCGGATGTTGAGGAAGGAGAGCAGCCCCGCCTTTTGTCCGAGGAGCAGTTGGATGACGAGCGTGATCCCGAAGAGACGTGGGAAGGCGATGTGGTGCCGGGTGTGAGCGGGAAGCTTGTGATGGCGGTTCTCTCGTCGCAGAAAGGATGGCCGTACATGCTGTTCAGTGCGGATGAGGTACAAAAGAGAAGAGTGGATTCGCTGACTGAGTACAATGCCGTGTGTGACGCTTACATACGCAGGGAGAATCTGCGAGTGTGGCGCATTGTTAGCGGAACGCTTAATGAGCACCATATAGATGCAAATCCTTTTGTTGTGATTGGAACGCCCGGCATCGGGAAATCCTTTGCCACCGGCTCCTTGCTCCTCTACCAAATGCTGCACTACAAGCCGGAATGGCTGAAAGTTGTGGCTTACTTTGTGAGTGGGAAGGCGTATATTTTCCACCGCGAGGAGAGGAGAGTTGTGTTTTATGAGGAGCAAGCGGTCGCGTTGAAGAAAGTTATTGAGATGGCAAGAAAGGGTGTGAAGGGTTACATAATATTTGACATGGGTGGGAGTGGTGCTATTATTGACCATTTGCCAAGATCCTGGGGCATTGTATTGATTTCATCACCGAAAGCGAGTAAGTTCCATGAATTTACAACGCAGCGCTATCACACGCTTCCTATTTACATGAACTGCTACGAGGATGCTGAGTTCAAGGCTGCACTTGTGTGGGAAAGGAAGTCGCAGCTGGGGAAGAAACAAATTGAGAGGGAAAATGTCAATGTCGCGAATGACTGGGAAGTGCTAAAGGAGCGAATTCGCATGATCGGCCCGCTGCCGCGCTACGTGCTTGCAGATAAGGCAACGTATGAGAGGCGTGTGACCGAAGTGGATGGTGCCATGCGATCGATGCGTGATGATCTCGGATATTACATGGATGTGCTGGACAATCAGAGTGAGTGGCGTAAGGAGGGCACCACACACAAACTGGTGAAGCTTGTGTATCGTAAAGTGAAGAACAAGTTTGAGTGCAGGAACCGAGTCACGTCCATATATGTGCTGAAGGAACTCGCGAAGAAACTGCGCCAAGCACATCTCAGAAGAAGTTTGATATATTACATACTTTGTGGTGCACTTGAGAAGTGTGCTTGTTTACTTGAGGAGTTGGGCCTGGACATTTTTATGTTTAAAGACTGTGTGGATAAGCTGGTCGAACACTTCGAGCACCTGCCCCGTGAAAATGAAGCAAAGCGTGAGTCCGTGCTCAGTCAGGCGGGCCTGAGGGGACGCGTGCCTACGACCCTTTCCGAATTCGCGTCCGACGGTCCGAAACAAAAGCTGGAGACGGGCCTCCTCTACAAACCTCTCATTCCAAACTTCCCTCTTGTGGACGGCTTCTTTGTTGTGGAAGGAAAGGGACCCAAGACGATTGTCCTGCTGCAAATAACCAAAGCGAAGGAGCACCACACGAAGAAGACTACAGTGCGTGAGTTCCGCGACTACATGGGGAAAGTATTTGAGGACTGGGAGAGGATTGAAAAGGATTACAACTTGGAAATCATTTACGTCCAACACGTGGATAGCACGGCCATTAAGAAGCGTCAGCGCTGCGCTTCGTCCAGATATGCTGCTAATGACACGGACCTCGCCCTATGGGACAGGATCCACCAGTACCAGGTAACACTAAACACAAGCATTGCCAATAAGGTCATGGGGTATAAAGATGACACGTTTGAGGCTCTAACCATCAACAGCAGGTGAAGCCGCCCTGACCCTCTCCCTTGAGCACTATTACATTTGCTCTATGACATCGTTAGTATTAATTTTCTCTTCTATATGCCTATTACCAACAGATTATTCTTTATTGAACCCTCCTCTCTGGCAGCATGAACTGTCCATTACCCGCGCTAATAGCTTTTTCTCATTGTTTGTCTTCCACGGTACAGAGGCTGTGTGGGATATCTATTCCTATTGTAGTAATTGACATTATGTGTGTGCGTGTGTTCGTGTCGGAGCAGCTGTGTTGTGGCACAGCGGTTGGTGCTGTCACTTCATTCGAATAGGCATCTCTTCCCTCAGCACTCTCATTGCTTTCCTTTCTTCTCTCATTAGGGCTTTGTTGAGATGCGTGGCTGAATGGCCCAAGCGTTGGGTGGCTGCTGTGGGCGCTTCATTGCCCTTTTGGCGAAGCGCAGCCGGTTCCATCCGACTTTGACTTCGGAAGGGCCGTCTGTAAACGGGGGCGCCGAGTTGCTTCTCTCGCACCGGCTGGGACTTTGGAGTGGCGGCATCGGGCAATTAATTTCGAACTGGGCATTCTTTTCGCCTTCTCCTTTTCTTCATTGTGCGGATTAGCGGTTGAAATAATGACCCCACGCTGGCGAGCAGAAGGAATTGCACTCACACGCACCACGCCCTGATGCCATGGCCGTGTGGGACTCAGTTTTGGAAATGGAGCCTGCCTGTTTCGCCGGTGAGTGGTGGCCGCGTCTTACACGTTGGTGCGGAGGGAGTGTCCGCCATTGCGGCACGGAGCCCCGCCTTGTGGTGGCCGTGGCAGTGCACCCGTTGAAGTCACCCCAAACCCCTCGTGTCTGGCGGGCTGCACGTGACATCGGTGGGATCCCTTCAGTCGGGGTAATCAGCCGCGGAACACATAACAGCCACATTTCCGAGAGTAAACTTGCGCTGGGCCAAATTTCTTGTTATGAGGCCCTTGAGATGCAATCGCATTTGACTCACATTAGTCTCCACATGTGGTCGATGGCACGGCGCTTCGCATATTGTGGAAAGGAATAAATATGCCTGACAGATCATACCAATTGGTAGGTGCTGGACCTTGACGCTGCAATGAGCGGTCTGCCGCAAACATCAGGAAGGTGCTCTGTTTTGAGAAATTGTGCTATTCGGTCCAAATAGTGCAATTGAGTGAAATGCTGCACGTGGGTGAGATGGTGAGATGGTGTTGTCCTTTCTCAGCTGAACGCAATTACCTGCTTTATTCCCAGCTCCCTTCCAATCACTCTCGATTATTTCGCAAGGTGTTATGCCGAAGATGGAGGACCGCGTTGTGCTTGGGATGTTGTGGAGGATGGCAGCGTTGTGATTACTGTTGTCTCCGGTGTGGCTTATTTCTATTCCATATTTAGCTGCTGCTGATTGGATTGCAGGTGTTTTCTCTTTTGATAATATTGCTGCGGCCGCTTTGAACTGCTTTATTTTCACTGCTCCTCCTCATGCCCACAGGCAGGGCGGATGAATTGTTCTCACTCCGCCACCTCCGCTCCTCCACTCGAGGTTCCGTGGGTGGCCGGCTGAAGGCGTGTGGGAAGTGAGGGACCGGGAGTCCGCGTGTTTGTGACGGTGAAGTAATCTCCGAATGCCGACTATGTTGGTAACGGTGGTGTGTGTGTGGACTTTCACATGAGTTGATGAAATTTGGCTGGCATTTGTCACTCCGGATGCTGAAGGTTCCTGCTGCTGGCAATGCCGCTGTTACACCTCACGTAACACAACACCAAATGGCAGTGGCTCACAACTCGGCGTGCCTGCCTGTGGCCACGGACCTCGTGGTGGGTATGAGATGTGGGACGCCCACTGTTAATTGTGTTGCATTCCAAGTTATTTGATAATGGCTCTCCCGCTTTACATTTCCGTGGGAGGACTTAAGAGGTGTAGTCGCCCTTGGGACCCCATTAGCCACCGGGCCCCACATCCTAATTTTTTCCCCTGCACGTGCCCTTTCATGTCTGTGGTGGGAGGAGCGATGTGCGTATTGAGGTGCGTGTGGCGATGATAGCAACGCTTGGGAATGGTAGTGAGCACTGTAGTGGGAAGGGACTGCAGCACTCGTGCAGGATTTTGAGAGTGGCTGAATGGGAGAGTCGCGGGGAATCCCCAATGAGCTCAGCAAGGGCATGGAGACTATTCGCGAATTGGAAGGCCCGTCTCCGTGCAGCAGGAGGTGGTGAGGCTGGCCGACACGGAGAGGGAAGCCGAGGATTTCGTGACCAAACTGGTGACACGCACAATCGCGCACGAGAATGCCAAGCGTGCCATGGAAAGGGAGGAAATTTATGTTCCAATTGATGAGGAGCTGTTGCGTGCGACTAAATGGCGTGTGTGTACAGGTGAAGAACAGTCTCATTCACTCCATTTGCGGCGTGCCTGTGGTGGAGATTGCAGTAGCTAAAGACACTCCCAGAGCACTGAGGAATGTGAGCTGCGGTGGCGGAGGAGGACTTGGGCATCTGCGATCCTCCAAAGGACGCGGCCCGAATGCGAGGGGACTGTTTGCATGCCGGGTGTGCAAGCGGCTGCTCAAGGCGTGTGCCAGCAGGGAGCGGCACCGGATTGGGAGACACGGGGGCGCTACACTCCCGGAGGACCCGCCGTGCATGGCAGCGCTGGATGCGGCTGAGGACGCGGCTGCAGAAAGGAGGAGAGGAGAGGAGAGAGTGGCCGGCACATGAGGCTTGCCGTGTTCAAGCGGGAACTGGAGCGTGTGTGCTGCAGGTATCGGATGCGTGAGGTGCGGCAGGTCGAGGAAGGGCGTTACGAGGCATGCCACGTGGGGCCCCCACTGAAGCAACCCGCCTGTGAGAAGCGGCGCGTCCTTGGCAAATGATGCAGGCACATGAGGGAACAGTGCGCTGAAGCTGGAGAGGGCGCTTATGAGCAGAGCACTGGTACGGGCTCTCATGCCAGGCTCCCGTCACTTGTTTAAACCGACCCAACCTGTGCGGTAGGCTGTGGTACTCCGCACTGCATTTTGTTAAGCAGCGTCACAGTCCCAGGCATGAGGAAAGTGGCCACGTTCCCTCAGGCTGTTTGATGGGAGGGCCATGAGCCATCGATGGGATGTCACGCCATGGGAGCATATCAGCAACGCGATGGTTGTGTCGCTGTGGAGGCAACCCGCTGGATGGCATTTTGTGTGAGAAGTCAATGGAAGGCATAATGAATTGAGAGGACTGGGAGCAGAGCACACGGAGGAGCATCAAACCCCTCTGAGCAGCTTCCCTTTGCTGTGGCTTGTCAAGTGACTGCCAGGAAGGATTTACTTAATGCGCTTTCCATTGCTTTTCCTCGTGGTCGTGCCGTGCTGTGTTGGTACGTGGTGAATTTGCCTTGTCGGGCAGAGGGAAGTGGAAATGAGGTATTTGAGCCCGGGGTGCTCCGTTACTAATGAAGAGTGTGGCACCTAATTGTGCGTACGGCTCCACATTGTGGCGCTCATGTGTTTGATGTGCCCCGATGAGTCTCTCAGGTGGCTGTGGCATGTGATGTGTTGGGAGCCGATGGTGTCGCCGGGAAGCAAATGCGTGAGAACTTGTGGCCGCATCCATTGGTGCGCATGTAGCATCCTGATGGCTGCGTATGTGTGTGTGTGTGTGACTTCCACTGAATGTTCCTGAAGTGGTGAATGGAAAGGCTTTTGACAAGCGAGCTGAATGTTCAATGATATGGGTTAGTTTTAGCCCCGCTAAGGAAATGTGAGAGCCACACACCATTTGTCGAGGCACATCACAGAGCCCTCCATCGGCAGCAACAGCTTGACTGGCAGCTGTGAGTGTGGGGCATAACGAAATGGATGGGCTCGTGTGAATGGGACGGAAATATGACTGCCGTACGGGCGACATTTGTTGCTGCTGCTTGGATATTTGTCAGTTTGTTTGGAGGGACCGTCAGTGTGGATGAAGCAAGCGCCCGTGAGGACATTGGAAGTCAGCGGGAAGAAACTCCCCACAACGTTATAACGAAATGTGCAACCCAGCGTGAATGCACACCAACAGATCGCGGCAGGTGCAATAAATGGAAAGAGAGCGCTGACCATTAGGGGCTCAGTTTTGTATTGGAATGGTTTGAACTTTCCTGATTGGTTTGAATAAAATGAAACAAAATCATGACGTGCCAACATGACGCCAAACCGCTGACGTGTGGCTGGCAACCCGCTTTGAATGAGTGAAGCTTCTGGTAAAATTAAATGAGGCTCCATGGAGGGAATTGGAACCGTGTGGTTAGCGCGATGACACCGCTTAAATAATGGCGAGCATTTCCCAATTCATTTTGTAACTCCGTGGAATATAAACATGCGCCCCAAATATATTTGCCACCCCGGCCCCGCGAGCACCGCCGAGTGCGACTGGGCGTGGCGGAGGCGTGAGGGCGCAGGAGGTGCTCAAACGGGAGATGCGGCCATAGGGCCCAATGGATGTGCGGCTGTGACAGGAGGTCTTGAAGCCATTTCTCTTTTGTTGTAATTGGAGAGGCGTGCGAGTGGGAAGCTTTGAAGGGATCGTAACACCCGCCACGGCCAATGAAGCGAGGGAAGTGTGGGACCATGCGTGAGAGGGTGGGAAGGAATGAAATGAGTTGTGGTGTGTTTCAGTGGAGCGTGTGTGACCCAATGTGTGAATGCAATGGCCTTACGACATTCCGAGGTGTGTGGTGGGAGTGGCCCTTACACGTGTCCATGCAATGGAAATGAAGCTGAGCTGCGATGATATTTTCTTTTATTATGCTTTGCGGAAATAACGGAGCACGTCAAACAGTGTGTGCCTGCCATGCCACAAACCATTTGTTTGTTTGCGGTCACTGCGCGCAGTTCATGCAGGGAAGGTGATGGAGCGCAGTGTCCAGTTAGGCAAATAATGTTGAGAGAATGTGCGGAGGTGTGAGGGAACCGTTAATGGCTCCTGGGCATGCGACTGTGGCACATTTCAACCATTGTAGGCTTGAGGAGTAATGTGGTGTTGCTGCCACGTGCGTATGGTGGGAAGTGTCACACCGCTCTCCGTTGCGATACGCCGCCAAGCAGTGAGGGGACTGCTGTGACGCCGTGCTGCCACTGGAAGGGATAAAATAGAAGGCTGAAGTGCAGTTACCCCTCGTGTTTCCGCATGCTGGTATTACTACCACTGCCCTGCACCATGCGCATCCGAGCACTCGAGGCACGTGATGGAAACCGAAAGCATGCAGCAGTTGTTGCCCGCATTGAGGTTTCTGACCTCGGCATGGGGCAGGCGTGTTGGGATGTTGAGATATGCATTGGAAGTGAGTTTCATTATTTCCAGCATTAGTGCATATGATTTGCTGCCCGGGTTGCATATAATCCCTGCATGTTTGTGTGGCCTCACGTGCCGTTAGTGTGCGGCCTGCAGCCTCGCTTTTGGTATCAACGGGTGATGTTTGCTGTGAGTGTTATTGGGGCTCACTTGTGTGCTCGTGTGTGTGTTAGTTTGAGTATGGAGTGGAATAACTCTCAGTGAAGTGGAACTATGCGGTGAGAGCGGTTTGTGTGGCAGTGTGGCTGGAGGATCTCCCAGTGCGATTGAAGGAAGGCTGCGATGAGTGAGTAGTGGCGGCGTGCACTGTGGAGCGCAGGATGGAGCTGAAGCAGCACACGAGAGCTGAAGGCAAAATAACAGCACTGGAATTCCCAATGCCAGCAATGTGTTGAGTGCACGGGGAGTGTATTATCCTTTCGTGTGTCTCACGAGGGAATTAGGCTTTCATTGGCATTCAGGCGGCAGCGTGGGAAATGTGTTGCTCTCTGCAGTGCCCCATTGTGCTGCGCTCAGTGGAATATCTTCCAGCAATCGGCTCACTGGCATGAGATCAGTTTTGTGTAGGCACGGTGCCCATGTATTGGAGTGAGGGAATTATGAAAGCAAGTGACAGTGGTGGGAGCGAGGGGGATGCGGTGGAGCCACTTGATTGATTGGAGTTGGGAGGAGCACTGACCCTCCGCGGGCGGAACACCATTGCATGCCGTTGGTGTGCATGGCTGCCTGCGTCATGGAGTGACTTTGCGGTGTGAGGGCAGTCACGTAATGTGGTCGCAGCGCACACTCGAAGCAAGCACTGCGATATCAAATGGACCATATTGCCTCAGTGCTGCCTTCACTTCAGAGGGCTCTGATTTCCTCAATGAGTGAAGTGGCCTTGCATGAGTGCCTGAAGGTGAGCTGTGCTGTGTGACTGTGAGGAATGGCCATTGCACCTTAACAAATCGGGATGCAATTTGTTTGAGTGTTGAACTGCTGGCTGTGCAACTGCTCCGTGACTTATTCCTGTGAGCATTTGGATGGAGGACGCAGCTGAGAATGGCATGTGCAGTGTTGGTAGCAGGGAGGGATGCGTGATGCCAGCTGACTTTGGCTGCACGCCCCTGCAACAAATGCTGCCTCCAATGGTGTAATGTGGCAGTGAGCTGAGGAGTGAGGGCCATGCGTGCGTGTGATGTGACAGTGCGAGTGCGGCCCATTTGTTACAGGCACTTTTCATATTGCTGCACAGCCACACCTTCAGAGCACTGATGTGAGAGGGAGCCCATTGCGCTCGAGTGCGTGACGCGGTGCGGCTTAACACTCTCCACGCGTGGCATTGGTCTGCCACTTTCTCATATAATTCATAATTCCCATTGAAGGGATGTTTATTCCCTCTTGAATGTGTGTGTGCTTTATTGCTGTACGTTGCCTGTGTGTTTGTGCCACTGCTCACTCGCCCTCCCTTTCATTTCCTTCACTCTCTGATTGTACGCGTAGCACTGAAAGTATAAAATAAACACAAGCGGATTATATAAATGGAAGGAGGGGGAGTTAGACGGACAAGGGGTATGACTGAAAGGAGGGGCGCTGCTCCTGTTGAACAAGCTGAGGCTGCCGCACGCGATCAAGTGACGGCTGCTGTAGGACCAGCGATATCTGGCGATGGGCTTATGCAGCTTATGGCTAGAATGGATGCTAAAATGGATGCGATGAAGCAGGAGATGGGTGCGATGAATAACAGAATGGATACGATGAATCAAGAATTAAAGGAGGAAATGGGTGCGATGAATAACAGAATGGATGCGATGAATAACAGAATGGATGCGATGAGAGAAGAAGTAAAAGACGTTGGTGATAGTGTTGATAAGTTGGAGGCGAGGGTGGAAGCCCTCGCCAATGAAGGTGTCGAGGTTGTAGACGGCGCGTACGATGCCGTCTACTGCGCAAAATGGAGACTTGTCGTGAGGAGCGACAAGTACGGGAAGGAGTGGCTTGGGATGGGCGTGGTGCGTGTGGCGCAGGGAAGGCAGCCACACTTATGGTCCGAGGAGCAGGCAGATGCCCCGTATGATCCCGAAGAGCCGTGGGAAGGCGATGTGGTGCCGGGTGTGAAGGGGAAACTTGTGATGGCGGTTCTCTCGTCACAGAAAGGATGGCCGTACGGATTATTCGGTGTAAATAAGAAACAAAAGAAGGGAGCGGAATCGCTGACTGGCTACAATGCGGTGTGTGACGCCTACATACGCAGGAGTAATCTGCGAGTGTGGAACATTGTTAAGAAAGGGCTTGACAAGTGGTTTGTAAGTAGACTTAGTGAATATCCGAGCAACTTTACTGTGATTGGCACCCCCGGCATCGGGAAGTCCTTTGCCACCGGCTCCCTGCTGCTCTACCAAGTGCTGCATTACAAGTCAGAGAACCTGAAGGTGGTGGCTTACTTTATGAAGGAGAGGGCGTATATTTTCCACCGCGAGGATAGGAGAGTTGTGTTTTATGAGGAGCAAACGGTCGCATTGAGGAGAGTTAACGAGATGGTAAGAAAAGGTGTTGAGGGTTACATAATATATGACATGTGTGGGGGTCATAACAGTATTCACAGCCTGCCGGATGAGTGGGGTGCTGTTCTGCTCACATCTCCGAAGAGTAGCAATTATGAGCGGTGGAGTGCAGATCGTCTCGGCGAAACGTTGCCCATATACGTCGACTGTTACGAGTATGCTGAGTTCAAGGCTGTACTCATATGGGAGAGGAAGAAGCTGGGGTCGGATCGTCTCAGGCTCAGGAAACGCCCGAGCACCATATTGGAGGACTGGGGAGTGCTGAGGAACCGTATTTACAAGGTGGGCCCGGTGCCACGATATGTCCTGAGGAGTGATGGTGTGTTCAATGCACGCGTCCGCGTGATGTGTGGTGCTGTTAAGACTTTGAATTATGACGATTTGGGCAATTTCATGAGGAGGCTGAGAAACGAGAAGGAGTGGCCAGGAGATAACACAACCCATAAAATCGTGATGCTGGTCCGCACTTTAGGGGACAAGGGGGACGCGTGCAGAAATCAAATCGTATCATCACATATACGGACGCAACTTAACATAATAGTAATACAACACTTCTGCAACACTAGGGTGTCGTACAGTGCATTATGTACGGCTGCAGAGCATGGAGCGCACGCCCTTGAGGAAGCGGGCATACTGGCCTTTCTGATTCGGAGTGTGTCGGATGTGATGGTACGGCACCTGAAGTACCTCCCACGGGAAGGTGAGACGGAGGAGTCCCGCACTTCAGTGCTTGCCCGAGTGAGTGCCTGGGGCCGCGTGCCCTCAAGAAGAGGTGGTTTCGATGATGGAGATCAAGACCTTTCGCTTCAGCCGGACAAACTCTACAGCTCTACGTCTGTGAACTTTCCCGTTGTGGATGGCTTTTTCCTGGTGGATGCGGTGGGCGAGGGAGTTTCGTTTACCGAAGGAGCGGCGGCCCCCACCCAAACTATTGTGCTGATCCAAGTGACCAGAGCAAGAGATCACCACACCACGACCAGCAAAGTGGAAGCATTTCGCAAGCGCATGGCGAGGTCCTTCACCAATTGGAAAGAAATGGAGAGGCGCCTCAGCTACGAAATAATTTATGTTCAGCACGCAGACAGCACGACACTCACCGGCAGGCAGCGCTGTGCCCGCAGTGGTGTGGCTAATGATGCAGGCAATGAGGAGTTCTGGAGCGGCATCCATCAGTTTCGTGTGAAACTGGATGCCCCAATTGCCAAGCTACTTTTCGAAGATATATATGGCGCTGAGTTAATAGAGGAGGCCGGCGCTCCTGTTGCTACAGAGACTCGCATAAAAAGGAGAAGGGTGGAGGACGTTACCGCTACTGTTTGAGACTTGCGCCACGCCAAAAAAGCAACAACACAGGGGCTGGTGTTGGTAGTGAATGAATAAATGAATATGTGTTCCGACTCCCATTGTGATTTCCTCATATTTCCATTGTTTCCCCCTGTGCATGTGTGTGTTCCTAATTCGTTGTTTCCATTTTTCCCTTTCACTTTTAGTGTGGCACCTGTGAGAGGGCGGTGAAGGCAGCCAGTGAAGTGTGAGGGCGTCTCACATATCCACACACCGCCACAGAAACACGCATTGCTGCACGGCGCGCTGTGAGCAGACTGTTTGCAAGGTGCATTGTGTCCCTTTTATTCCTGCTGTTTTATTCATTCAGATATTTGTTACTTTTATTTTTTATTTCTTTCTCATTATTTCATTGTGTGTGTGCCATGCATGCGGTGGCCATGACACGGCACGCTCTCACCATTTAGGGCCTATCCTCCTTGTGGCGGCTTGAGTTAACTCTCGCCTGCAATATCGTTATTTTCACTCATTGTTTTGTTTACCCCTCACGTGTTGGGCTTTTGCGATATCTATTCCCATAGTAGTAATTGACATTATGCGTGTGTGTGCGTGTTCGTGTTGGAGCAGCTGTATTGTGGTGCAGCGGTTAGTGCTGTCACTTCATGCGAATAGGCATCTCTTCCCTCAGCACTCTCATTCCTTTCCTTTCTTTTCTCGTTAGGGCTTTGTTGAGATGCGTGGCTGAATGGCCCAAGCGTTGGGTGGCTGCTGTGGTCGCTTTATTGCCCTTTTGGCAAAGCGCAGCCGGTTCCAACCGACTTTGACTTCGAAAGGGCCGTCTGTAAACGGGGGCGCCGAGTTGCTTCTCTCGCACCGGCTGGAAGTTTGAAGTGGCGGCATCGGGCGATTAATTTTGGACTGGGCATTCTTTTCGCCTTCTCTTTTTCTTCATTGTGCGGATTAGCGGTTGAAATAATGACCCCACGGTGGTGAGCAGAAGGAATTGCACTCACACGCACCACGCCCTGATGCCATGGCAGTGTGGGACTCAGTTTTGGAAATGGAGCCTGCCTGTTTCGCCGGTGAGTGGTGGCCGCGTCTTACACGTTGGTGCGGAGGGAGTGTTCGCCATTGCGGCACGGAGCGCCGCCCTGTGGCCGTGGCAGTGCACCCGTTGAAGTCACCCCAAACCCCTCGTGTCTGGCGGGCTGCACGTGACATCGGTGGGATCCCTTCGGTCGGGGTAATCAGCCGCGGAGCACATAACAGCCACATTTCCGAGAGCAAACTTGCGCTGAGCCAAATTTCTTGTTATGAGGCCCTTGAGATGCAATCGCATTTGCCTCACATTAGTCCCCACATGTGATCGATGGCACGGCGCTTCGCATATTGTGGAAAGGAATAAATATGCCTGACAGATGATACCAATTGGTGGGTGCTGGACCTTGACGCTGCAATGAGCGGTCTGCCGCAAACATCAGGAAGGTGCTCTGTTTTGAGAAATTGTGCTATTCGGTCCACATAGTGCAATTGAGTGAAATGCTGCACGTGGGTGAGATGGTGAGATGGTGTTGTCCTTTCTCAGCTGAACGCGATTACCTGCTTTATTCCCAGCTCCCTTTCAATCACTCTCGATTATTTCGCAAGGTGTCATGCCGAAGATGGAGGACCGCGTTGTGCTTGGGATGTTGTGGAGGATGGCAGCGTTGTGATTACTGTTGTCTCCGGTGTGGCTTATTTCTATTCCATATTTGGCTGCTGCTGATTGGATTGCGGGTGTTTTTCCTTTTGATAATATTGCTGCGGCCGCTTTGAACTGGTTTATTTTCACTGCTCCTCCTCATGTCCACAGGCAGGGCGGATGAATTGTTCTCACTCCGCCACCTCCGCTCCTCCACTCGAGGTTCCGTGGGTGGCCGGCTGAAGGCGTGTGGGAAGTGAGGGACCGGGAGTCCGCGTGTTTGTGACGGTGGAGTAATCTCCGAATGCCGACTGTGTTGGTAACGGTGGTGTGTTTGTGTGGACTTCCACATGAGTTAATGAAATTTGGTTGGCATTTGTCACTCCGGATGCTGAAGGTTCCTGCTGCTCGCAATGCTGCTGTTACACCTCACGTAACACAACACCAAATGGCAGTGGCTGACAACTCGGCGTGCCTGCCTGTGGCCACGGACCTCGTGGTGGGTATGAGATGTGGGACGCCCACTGTCAATTGTGTTGCATTCCAAGTTATTTGATAGTGGCTCTCCCGCTCTACATTTCCGTGGGAGGACTTAAGAGATGTAGTCGCCCTTGGGACCCCATTAGCCACCGGGGCCCCACATCCCAATTTTTTCCCCTGCACGTGCCCTTTCATGTCTGTGGTGGGAGGAGCGATGTGCGTATTGAGGTGCGTGTGGCGATGATGGCAACGCTTGGAAATGGTAGTGAGCACTGTAAGGGGAAGGGACTGCAGCACTCGTGCAGGATTTTGAGAGTGGCTGAATGGGAGAGTCGCGGGGAATACCCAATGAGCTCAGCAAGGGCACGGAGACTACTCGCGAATTGGAAGGCCTGTCTCCGTGCAGCAGGAGGTGGTGAGGCTGGCCGACACGGAGAGGGAAGCCGAGGATTTCGTGACCCAACTGGTGACACGCACAATCACGCACGGGAATGCCAAGCATGCCATGGAAAGGAAGGAAATTTATGTTCCAATTGAGGAGGAGCTGTTGCGTGCGACTAAATGGCGTGTGTGTGCAGGCGAAGAACAGTCTCATCCACTTCTCCTGCGGCGTGCCTGTGGTGGAGATTGCAGTAGCTAAAGACACTCCCAGCGCACTGAGGAATGTGAGCTGCGGTGGCAGAGGAGGACTTGGGCATCCGCGATCCTCCAAAGGACGCGGCCCGAATGCGAGGGACTGTTTGCATGCCGGGTGTGCAAGTGGCTGCTCAAGGCGTGTGCCAGCAGGGAGCGGCACCGGATTGGGAGACACGGGGGCGCCACACTCCCGGAGGACCCGCCGTGCATGGCGGCGCTGGATGCGGCTGAGGACGCGGCTGCAGAAAGGAGGAGAGGAGAGGAGAGAGTGGCCGGCACATGAGGCTTGCCGTGTTCAAGCGGGAACTGGAGCGTGTGTGCTGCAGGTATCGGATGCGTGAGGTGCGGCAGGTCGAGGAAGGGCGCTACGAGGCATGCCACGTGGGGCACCCACTGAAGCAACCCGTCTGTGAGAAGCGGCGCGTCCTTGGCAAATGATGCAGGCACATGAGGGAACAGTGCGCTGAAGCTCGAGAGGACGCTTATGAGCAGAGCACTGGTACGGGCTCTCATGCCAAGCTCCCGTCACTTGTTTACACCGACCCAACCTGTGCGGTAGGCTGTGGTACTCCGCACTGCATTTTGTTAAGCAACGTCACAGCCCCAGGCATGAGGAAAGCGGCCACGTTCCCTCAGGCTGTTTGGTGGGAGGGCCATGAGCCATCGGTGGGATGTCACGCCATGGGAGCATATCAGCAACGCGATGGTTCTGTCGCTGTGGAGGCAACCCGCTGGATGGCATTTTGTGTGAGAAGTCAATGGAGGGCATAATGAGTTGAGAGGACTGGGAGCAGAGCACACGGAGGAGCATCAAATCCCTCTGAGCAGCTTCCCTTTGCTGTGGCTTGTCAAGTGACTGCCAGGAAGGGTTTACTTAATGCGCTTTCCATTGCTTTTCCTCGTGGTCGTGCCGTGCTGTGTTGGTACGCGGTGAATTTGCCTTGTCGGGCAGAGGGAAGTGGAAATGAGGTATTTGAGCCCGGGGCGCTCCGTTACTAATGAGGAGTGTGGCACCTGATTGTGCGTACGGCTCCACATTGTGGCGCTCATGTGTTTGATGTGCCCCGATGAGTCTCTCAGGTGGCTGTGGCATGTGATGTGTTGGGAGCCGATGGTGTCGCCGGGAAGCAAATGCGTGAGACCTTGTGGCCGCATCCATTGGTGCGCATGTAGCATCCTGATGGCTGCGTATGTGTGTGTGTGTGTGACTTCCACTGAATGTTCCTGAAGTGGTGAATGGAAAGGCTTTTGGCAAGCGAGCTGAGTGTTCAATGATATGCGTTAGTTTTAGCCCCGCTAAGGAAATGTGAGAGCCATGCACCATTTGTCGAGGCACATCGCAGAGCCCTCCATCGGCAGCAACAACTTGACTGGCAGCTGTGAGTGTGGGGCATAACGAAATGGATGGGCTCGTGTGAATGGGACGGAAATATGACTGCCGTGCGGGCGACATTTGTTGCTGCTGCTTGGATATTTGTGAGTTTGTTTGGAGGGACTGGCAGTGTGGATGAAGCAAGCGCCCGTGAGGATATTGGAAGTCAGCGGGAAGAAACTCCCCACAACGTTATAACGAAATGTGCAACCCAGCGTGAATGCACACCAACAGATCGCGGCAGGTGCAATAAATGGAAAGAGAGCGCTGACCATTAGGGGCTCAGTTTTGTATTGGAATGGTTTGAACTTTCCTGATTGGTTTGAATAAAATGAAAAATAAATGGTGACGTGCCGACATGATGCCAAACCGCTGACGTGTGGCTGGCAACCCGCTTTGAATGAGTGAAGCTTCTGGTAAAATTAAATGAGGCTCCATGGAGGGAATTGGAACCGTGTGGTTAGCGCGATGACACCGCTTAAATAATGGCGAGCATTTCCCAATTCATTTTGTAACTCCGTGGAATATAAACATGCGCCCCAAATATATTTGCCACCCCGGCCCCGCGAGCACCGCCGAGTGCGACTGGGCGTGGCGGAGGCGTGAGGGCGCTGGAGGTGCTCAAGCGGGAGATGCGGCCATAGGGCCCAATGGATGTGCGGTTGTGACAGGAGGTCTTGAAGCCATTTCTCTTTTGTTGTAATTGGAGAGGCGTGCGAGTGGGAGGCTTTGAAGGGATCGTAACACCCGCCACGGCCAATGAAGCGAGGGAAGTGTGGGACCATACGTGAGAGGGTGGGAAGGAATGAAATGAGTTGTGGTGTGTTTCAGTGGAGCGTGTGTGACCCAATGTGTGAATGCAATGGCCTTACGACATTCCGAGGTGTGTGGTGGGAGTGGCCCTTACACGTGTCCATGCAATGGAAATGAAGCTGAGCTGCGATGATATTTTCTTTAATTATGCTTTGCGGAAATAACTGAGCACGTCAAACTGTGTGTGCCTGCCATGCCACAAACCATTTATTTGTTTGCGGTCACTGCGCGCAGTTCATGCGGGGAAGGTGATGGAGCGCAGTGTCCAGTTAGGCAAATAATGTTGAGAGAATGTGCGGAGGTGTGAGGGAACCGTTAATGGCTCCTGGGCATGCGACTGTGGCACATTTCAACCATTGTAGGCTTGAGGAGTAATGTGGTGTTGCTGCCACGTGCGTATGGTGGGAAGTGTTACACCGCTCTCCGTTGCGATACGCCGCCAAGCAGTGAGGGGACTGCTGTGACGCCGTGCTGCCACTGGAAGGGATAAAATAGAAGGCTGAAGTGCAGTTACCCCTCGTGTTTCCGCATGCTGGTATTACTACCACTGCCCTACACCATGCGCATCCGAGCACTCGGGGCACGTGATGGAGACCGAAAGCATGCAGCAGTTGTTGCCCGCATTGAGGTTTCTGACCTCGGCATGGGGCAGGCGTGTTGGGATGTTGAGATATGCATTGGAAGTGAGTTTCATTATTTCCAGCATTAGTGCATATGATTTGCTGCCCGGGTTGCATATAATCCCTGCGGGTTTGTGTGGCCTCACGTGCCGTTAGTGTGCGGCCTGCAGCCTCGCTTTTGGTATCAGCGGATGATGTTTGCTGTGAGTGTCATTGGGGCTCACTTGTGTGCTCGTGTGTGTGTGTGTTAGTTTGAGGACGGAGTGGAATAACTCTCAGTGAAGTGGAACTATGCGGTGAGAGTGGTTTGTGTGGCAGTGTGGCTGGAGGATCTCCCAATGCGATTGAAGGGAGGCTGCGATGAGTGAGGAGTGGGGGCGTGCACTGTGGAGCGCAGGATGGAGCTGAAGCAGCACACGAGAGCTGAAGGCAAAATAACAGCACTGGAATTCCCAATGCCAGCAATGTGTTGAGTGCACGGGGAGTGTATTATCCTTTTGTGTGTCTCACAAGGGAATTGTGCTTTTATTGGCACTCAGGCGGCAGCGTGGGAAATGTGTTGCTCTCTGCAGTGCCTTATTGTGCTGCGCTCATTGGAATATCTTCCAGCAACCGGCTCACTGGCATGAGATCAGTTTTGTGTAGGCACGGTGCCCATGTGTTGGGGTGAGGGAATTATGAAAGCAAGTGACAGTGGTGGGAGCGAGGGGGATGCGATGGAGCCACTTGATTGATTGGAGTTGGGAGGAGCACTGACCCTCCGTGGGCTGAACACCGTTGCATGCCATTGGTGCGCATGGCTGCCTGCGTCATGGAGTGACTTCGCGGTGTGAGGGCAGTCACGTAATGTGGTCGCAGTACACACTCGAAGCAGGCACTGCGATATCAAATGGATCATATTGCCTCAGTGCTGCCTTCACTTCAGAGGGCTTTGATTTCCTCAATGAGTGAAGTGGCCTTGCATGAGTGCCTGAAGGTGAGCTGTGCTGTGTGACTGTGAGAAATGGCCATTGCACCTTAACAAATCGGGATGCAATTTGTTTGAGTGTTGAACCGCTGGCCGTGCAACTGCTCCGTGACTTATTCCTGTGAGCATTTGGATGGAGGACGCAGCTGAGAATGGCATGTGCAGTGTTGGTAGCAGGGAGGGATGTGTGATGCCAGCTGACTTTGGCTGCACGCCCCTGCAACAAATGCTGCCTCCAGTGGTGTAATGTGGCAGTGAGCTGAGGAGTGAGGGCCATGCGTGCGTGCGGTGTGGCAGTGCGAGTGCGGCCCATTTGTTACAGGCACTTTTCATATTGCTGCACAGCCGCACCTTCGGAGCACTGATGTGAGAGGGAAGCCCATTGCGCTCGAGTGCGTGACGCGGTGCGGCTTAACAATCTCCACGCATGGCATTGGTCTGCCACTTTCTCACATAATTCATAATCTCCATTGAAGGGATGTTTATTCCCTCTTGCCTGTGTGTGTGCTTTATTGCTGTACGTTGCCTGTGTGTTTGTGCCACTGCTCACTCACCCTCCCTTTCATTTCCTTCACTCTCCGATTGTACGCGTAGCACTGAAAGTATAAAATAAACACAAGCGGCTTATATAAATGGCGAGAATGGGAGTTAGACGGACGAGGGATGAGATGGAAAGAGAGGCCGTTGCTTCTGTTGTGCAGGCTCCCGCACGCGATCAAGTGACGGCTGCGACTGATGCCGCTGCAAGGCCTGTTGCTGTGAGACGTGAAGTTGTCGCAGTGCCGAGTAGCGGATGGACGCTGAACAGCTCTGTTAAGGATGTTTTGATGGAGGACTGCGGTGGATTGAATGGTATGAGCCTGCACGACTTCCTGATGAAATACTTCAAGAAGACGTTTGGCGTGGAAGATACTTCCATGCGTGTGTTTATGGACGATCCGTCACTATGTGTAAGTGACGAGTCAGTGCTTGGGTGGATAACAAACTCCTCACCGTACAGGGAATATGTGGAGGAATTTAATACAATGAGGGAAGGAGTCAGCAGACTGCACGCTAGAGGGATTGTTTCTCTTGACCGGTGGGCACGTGCAGAAGCCGCTAATGAGGTGGAAGACGTTGGTGCGTATGTGAGGGGTGTGCTGAATGTTGCAGTTGTTAGTGCGAGGCGCAGCGAGAAACGCATGAGGATTCGCAGAGCATCCAGTGGCGAAGAACTTGATGGTGTGTACGATTCCGTGTACAACGCAAGGTGGAGCTATGTTGTAATGAGCGATGAGTACGGGGAGGGGACGCTTGGAATGGGCGTGTTGCGTACGAAGAAAGGAGAGCAGCCCGATTTATGGTCCGAGGAGCAGGCAGATGTCCCGTATGATCCGAAAGAGCCGTGGGAGGGCTATGAGGTGCCGGGTGTGGGCGGGAAACTTGTGATGGCGGTTCTCTCGTCACAGAAGGGATGGCCGTACATGCTGTTCAGTGAAAAAAAAGTACAAAAGAGAAGAGTGATATCGCTGACTGAGTACAATGCGGTGTGTGACGCTTACATACGCAGGGAGAATGTGCGAGTGTGGCACATTGTTAAGGAGAATATCGATGCGTGGAATAGTGGCGTCGAAGATGTGCATCCATATGTTGTGATTGGCACGCCCGACATTGGGAATTCCTTTGCCACCGGCTCCCTGTTGCTCTATCAACTGCTGCATTACCCGTCAGAGGACCTGAAAGTGGTGGCTTACTTTGTGAGTGGGAAGGCGTATATTTTCCACCGTGAGGAGAGGAGGGTTGTGTATTATGAGGAGCAAGCGGTCGCTGTGAGGAAGGTTAACGAGATGGTAAGAAAAGGTGTTGAAGGTTATATAATATATGACATCGGTGGTAACAGTGATATGATTGAGAAACTGCCAGATGATTGGGGCATTATTTTGATTTCTTCACCCAAAGTGAGTAAATTCCATGATTTTACAACGCAGCAGGCGCACACCGCTCGCATTTACATAAACTGCTACGAGGATGTTGAGTTCAAGGCCGCACTTGTGTGGGAAAGATACCGGCAGTTGGCGAAGAAACAAATAAAATTGAAAGACATCAATCTCGAAAATGACTGGAAAGTGCTAAAGAGCGAATTCGCATGATCGGCCCGCTGCCGCGCTACGTGCTGTGGAGTAATGCCATGTATGAACAGCGTTTGAAAGATGTTAATAATGCATTGGAGTTGTTGCCTCCTGATGATTTCGGATATTACCTGGGGATGTTGGATAATCCGCATAAGTGGTATGAGGATGGCACTACGCACAAACTAGTGAAGCTGGTGTATTGTAAGGTGAACGACGAGTTTCAGTGCAGGAACCAAGTCACGTCCATATATGTGCGGAAAGAAATCTACAGAAAAATGCTCGTAGCAAGCATTAAAGCAAGTCAGTTACGTGAAATACTTAGTGGTGCCCTTGAGAAGTGTGCTGATTTATTTGAGATTGCAGGACTCAGGGCTTTCCTCGACAAGACCACCGTGGACACGCTGGTCAGACACCTCGAGCACCTGCCCCGTAACAAAGAACGAAAGCGTCAGTCCTTGCTCAGCCGGGCGGGCCTCAGGGGACGCGTGCCCACGACAATTTCTGAGTTCGCGTCCGACGATCCGAAACAAAAGCTGGAGACGGGCTGCCTCTACAAACCTCTCATTCCAAACTTCCCTCTTGTGGACGGCTTCTTTGTTGTGGAAGGAAAGGGACCCAAGACGATTGTTCTGCCGCAAATAACCAAAGCGAAGGAGCACCACACGGTGAAGCGCACAGCCGCTGACTTTCGCGACTACATGGGGAAAGTGTTTGAGGACTGGGAGAGGATTGAAAAGGATTACAACTTGGAAATCATTTACATCCAGCACGTGGATAGCACGGCCATCAAGAAGCGACAGCGCTGCTCCTCATCCTGTGGTGCTGCCAGTGATACGAGCTTCACCTTGTGAAATAAGTTTCACCAGTACCAGGTAACGCTGAGCAGTGACACTGCCAATGAGTTCATAAACCGCAGCAGTGACCCGCGTGAGGCCTAAGCCACCAACGGCAGGTGAAGGTCCGATTGTCAAATTACTTTTGCAAGAAATGTGTGACGCCAAAATAACAGACGGTGTTACTGGCATTGTTCGAGACTTGCGTGATGCCAACGTAACAGCAGTGACCGGTGCTGATAGCAAATGAATGAATATGTGTGCCATACCCCATTGTGATTTCCTCATATTTCCATTGTTTCCCCCTGTGCATGTGTTTGGTCCTAATTCGTTGTTTCTATTATCACTTTCATTTTTGGTGTGGCACCCGCCGGAGAGCGGTGAAGACAACCAGTGAAGTGTGAGGGCGTCTCACATGTCCACACACCGCCACAGCAACACGCATTGCTGCACGGCGCGTGGTGAGCAGACTGTTTGTAAGGTGCATTGTGTCCCTTTTATTCCTGTTGTTTTATTCATTCAGATATTTGTTACTTTTATTTTTTATTTCCTTCTCATTATTTCGTTGTGCATATGCCATGCATGCGGTGGCCACGGCACGGCACGCTCTCACCATTTAGGACCTATCCTCCTTGTGGCGGCTTGAGTTAACTCTCGCCTGCAATATCGTTATTTTCACTCATTGTTTTGTTTACATTTTAACGCTTTGGGCTTTTGCGATATCTATTCCTGTTGTAGTAATTGACATTATGTGTATGTGTGTGTGCGTGTGTTCGTGTCGGAGCAGCTGTGTTGTGGTACAGCGGTTGGTGCTGTCACTTCATTCGAATAGGCATCCCTTCCCTCAGCACTCTCATTCCTTTCCTTTCTTTTCTCGTTAGGGCTTTGTTGAGATGCGTGGCTGAATGGCCCTAGCGTTGGGTGGCTGCTGTGGTCGCTTTATTGCCCTTTTGGCAAAGCGCAGCCGGTTTCATCCGACTTTGACTTCGAAAGGGCCGTCTGCAAACGGGGGCGCCGAGTTGCTTCTCTCGCACCGGCTGGGAGTTTGAAGTGGCGGCATCGGGCGATTAATTTCGGACTGGGCATTCTTTTCGCCTTCTCTTTTTCTTCATTGTGTCCATTGACGCCCAAGGAGTCATCCCACATGAGAGAAGTGGAGGAAATGAATCTACGCAAATTGCGTCCCGTAGCATGGCATTGTGGCGCTCAGCCATGGAGAGGAAAGCAATGCTCACTAAAGTGCCATTGGGTGGAGATTAGACCAATTCACTTTACCAGTGGATGGTGACCGCGCCTTGCACGTTGGTTCAGAGGGATGTTAAACACTACGGCACGTAACACCTCCGCCAATTGCTGTAGCGATTCACCGCACGAAGTCACCCCAAACACCTCGCGGGCCAGGGCATTCACACGACAGCAGTGGCTTCCCTGAGCAACAACACTCAGCCGCAGAAAACATAGCAGCCACATATTGTAGGGAGCGACTTGAGCTGCGCCACATTCAAAATAATGCGTTGAGGCACGCTCCAACCGACTCCACCCCAATCACTGCAACCGGACAACAGTCCAGTACTTTGCACATTGTTGTAAACTTTATATTCCCCGATAGTTCACATCACCCCCTCAGCACCAAACAGTGACGCCACTAAAAGGCGTCTAACAAACCAGAAAGGAAATACAAGATCCGAAATAGCGCAAATAAGAGCAATAACGCAGAACAATGACATAGTGCGTTGGTACGAAACACTGCACTACTGCGACATGTTGAAATAGTGTGAAATACTGCATTATTTGGAGATTATGTATTGTTGAGATGTGAATGGTAATTTGAACTTTCGCTGTTTAGTGCAGCGGAGTGTTCTGATTGACTTCGAACCATTCTGGCTATTCCAATGTTCTTGCGTTTTACTCACTGGAACCACTTTAGGTTTTAGAAATGTCTTGGTGAGTTGAGTCACCGACGCGAAATTTAAGGAAAAAAGTGTCCACACAAAACATCTTTGGAATCAAGCATATCGGCCACCGAGGGGATTACTGGGGATGGTCTGCTTGTTGGGGTAAGTAGGGAAAATTGAGCAAACAGGGTGGAAAAATTCCATTGCTGTGCTTGACGTTTTCAAAGCAGTTCTTGTTTCTTCTTGAGCTGCACTTGTCATACTTACCCATCCCTGCCTTAGTGGGATGAATGATATGCCCTCAGGAAGCACAGGCGCCCGCACCCCGCAAGGTCCAGGAGAGGATATCGTAATATAGTTCAAACCCTCTCTTAAGGATGGAAAACTTTGTACAGAACGTATTGGAGCTGAAAACCATGGGCGGGGAATCGTGTGCTTCGCTACCATAAGGTGAAAGTTTTTTGTCAAGGTTTTGTAAGTTGGGTTATTTCAAATGTTTGTTGTCTCCCCACCCCTACTCCCCAGTAGTGTTACCAGTTGGGATCACTGGAGGGAGTTTGCGGGGCATGTGCTCTCCAGTGGCATGCTGATGGAAAAGGGGTTTATTAGTTCTCCCCGTCTTTCCATGGTCTCTCAGTCATCTCCAAGTGTGCTAATTGGGCATGCAATCGTGAAAAAAATGGGGATCATTTTCTAAATTATTAAAATTTACTTCTCAACCTTACAAAGCATAATGTTCTTCTATTAGGAGCGGCGCCGAAGGCGTGCAGAAGGGGCACTGAAAAGAATGCGATAGGAGCAATAAATTGTGAACGATGTTGCCTGTATTTCTTTCGGGATTGTATGCGTGGGTTTATTAGGTCGATACTTCATAGTTTCCTGTGCTGTGGTTATGGTAATGTGGTCAGTGAAAGTCACGCACGTTGATACACCCCTCACAATATAGCGTTGTGCATACCGCAGCCCCATGACTCCCTTCTCCAGGAAATCATCATCATCGGTTACATTATTAAGATGATAATACGCTAACATGTGAGACAGCACCCTATTCCAAATATCCGTACATTTGCCTTGTCTCTTTTCCATTGTTAGTCCCAGGAACAGCACTTATCAGCGTCTCCGCTATAGCATTGGATGCAACAATAGTACCGTGTGAGAGAGTAAAATGTAGTTGCCAAGAAAAAAATAGGCATATGAATATGGAAGGTGAAAGAGAAGCAATACCAAACTGGGCGATGGAGAGTGAAGTGGAACAAGTCCTTATCCAGGAATGTAAGACGCGGGTCAAGATAAACCTTTTTTATTTCTTGTGGAGTACTACGGATGGACCGAGGGAGAATTGCGCTACCTTACTCTCGGCGAATTCCTTAAACAACTGGAGCGCTACATCAAGAATGCCAAATATCGCACGGAAGTGCAGAAACACTATGCAGCAGACGCTAGAACGCTTGCATGACAATACGATCAAAGCCCTCCGGTGCTTTCTGGGTGATGGCATCATAACTCTTTGCGATTGGGCTCTTCGTGGAGCGAGTACATTGTTGCACCTTGTCCTGAGAGGCACCTTGGATGAAGCCGTCCGAGTAGCCCGCAAGTACCCACGGTCCCCATAACAAGCGGAAGCATGTCCGTGCAAAGCAGCAGCGAGGAAAGTGACAAGCTCACACATCAAGTAGCCAGCACTCCAAGTACACAGCGTCAGCCAGGAGGAACTGAGGACAGTGAGCTGGAGGGGATCCCCCGGAAAGCATTCAAATCCTGGGAAGACGCTTGCCTTGTTGATTTCTTGACTCAGGAATGTGGGAAGACATACGGAGCCTGCAACCCCAATGTGGCTCTCGCTGCCTTCCTGGAAAACCCATCCCACTACATCGAGGAGGATGAGAGGCGGAAGGAAGTTGTCGAGAAACTCCCCGAGAAGCTGCATCACATGAAGGGCTTTATCTTTCGTGACGTCCCATTCCTGCGGGCTGTGGGCATCACGACATGAGGGTATTGGTTCCATCGTCTTTTTTACCGCGATATGCCTACTCCAATTGCCAACTGCATTCTTTTACGTGCATGTGGCTCTCCTCTAGACGGAGGAAACGGTAAGGAGGTTAAAATAACAGTTCACCCGTAACTCCATAACTTACAGCTTTTCTGATAGCCATTTTCCATTATTCACATATTCCATCTAAATGTTTTTCTTGTAAAATGGTTTGCTTACTAACTTACTGCGGGTGATTTTGAGTGATCTCACTGCTCTTAATCTTTGGTCTTCCTCAATCTATTTTTCTACAAGTTTAGGCTAGGTTTTCTTACAATGCTCCGCAGCAGACTGTGATGCTGTCGGACATCTTCGGCCCTCGCTTCACAGGGGGGAAGTGCATATGGACGACTAGCCTTGCTATGCCCCACAGGAATTGTGAATATGCACCTGCACTCAATAATGACAAATCCTTTAACTTCCCATGACCGCGGCTGTCTTCGCCGCACGGCGTGGAGCCATTCGCAATGAGCTCGACTGGACATGCCCAGGTTTGGAAGAGTGACCCCAGGCCGTACCTTCTGTTTCTCTGGGTGAGAGTGCACACATCCAGGAGGTGGACACCAACCGCGATACACGGCAGTGCCCCGGAGCAACAATATGCATAACACCGATAAACTACATGGAACCAAGCGATGCAAAAGGAAAGGCTCTGGCATGTTTATCTCGCTGGAGACCTACAGCCAAGTCAATGGAACGCAAAGTAAATTGGGATATGATTATGAGAACTTGGTTTTCTCTTTCTTGATCCTGTAATCGGTGAGCAGGAAAACAATGCCCATGGTGTATCTGTATTATTCCACTGGCCTTGCATGAGGGTGTATTAAACCCCCTACAAATATCCAGTGATTTTTCTCATTTTCTTCTTTTCCTTTTTGGTGCTTAGGAGATAGGGAGAGGGAGGAAGAAGTTCATAATAGTTAAAGGTAAGGGAGGTTAAGAGATGCCGCAGGGTTAGGGCGCACTACACGCCTCAATTGCGGTAATAAAAATAACACATGAATATGCACCAAAGAATATAAGCGGAGGGAATGCTGGGGATAATAATAGCACGGTTCTGAATTGTTTTCCATGCGGGGATGCATGTGAATTTATAAATTTTCGTTCTTTGACTTTCCCATAATTGTTGTGCATGGACTGCCACCCGAATGGTTGGTTACACGCCATTGCAATTAGCCACGGAAAAGATTCATTACCTGAGCTTGCAAATTATGATTGTGGCTTAAGAGTTTGAGTGTGCATTTTTTCTCCCCTGCTGTAAAATAGGAAGAGAAAATGGTATTTTTAAGCTACCCATATACCCGTCATATTCATCACCCGTCTTGAGTGTGAAACTGAGACGTTGGAATTGTTTATAAAATTGAATAGCCGTGCTTTATTTTATTTTATTTTATTTGTTTTGGCTTATTAGTGAATGTTTATTGCTTTAGGAGTCTAAAAAGGCAAACGAAGCTTTTGAAACAGTGAACTCAAATTACCATGCAAAGCTCGAAGAAGAAAAAGATGCAAAGAGGCATATAGTCGGCTGTGGATCGTGTTAAAAAAGCATGCGTCGAAAGCTGAAGAGCTGCGAAAAGCTGCCCGGGAGCGTCAGTCCTTCGCAGGCACTTACGGATGCTAAAAAGGTTAACAAAAGGCAGCTGTGCGACGTTGCGGAGGGAATCCAGTCGATTGAGGACAAACCGAACCGCACCAACTTCACAACCGGGGCACCGCAGATCATGGCTGACTTGAGGGATATCAAAGCGGGCCCGCGGTCGCCTGCCGACGAGCTTTGATACTTAAAGAAAGAAAAAGGCAAAGGGAAAAAACGAGACCACTCGCTCGAGAGGTCTGCAGCCGCAACAGAGCTGACAACCAAAACGACGGAGTTGGAGATGTTGTCGTCCCACGAATACACGGACAGCGAGGACAGGAGTAGAAGTGGCACGACCTCTTTCATTGCTTGGCGTGTATGTGGGGAAGCTTATTTGAAGAAGTAGCGTTTTCTTTTCTGGAAAAGAAAATAATTCCACCCCACCCACCAGTGACGCCAAAAACAAGTCAGGTGTGTCGAGATGTTGTTTCTTTGCCTGTTATGGTCCCGAGCATTTTTCTACGAACCAAGTCACGTTTAGTGAAGGGAACCGAGTGCGGGTGCGGGACAGGCCCTGGTGGAGGGTGACGGGGGATGCTGCCGTTGCAAACAAAGGGGCACGGACGAGTTTGGTTCCTCATCACGGCGGATGGCTTCCGGTTACGTGCCCGCGCAGTTGTGACAATTGATATTTTGGCAGCACTAATTAACTGATCACATAATTCATTATTGTGAGTTGTGAGAGTTATGCAAATGGGACATTTTTTTATGATTGTGAAGGGAGGGATTTGGTTTAATTGCATGGGAATACACTTTTTCTCAGAAATGTGAAGCGAAATCGCATTTCAGCGGTACTAAGGCGGTAAGTGACCAAGCCAAACAAGAACTGATGCCCAAAGCAGCTCTCGTGACAAATGAATGCCTTTAACTTCAGCGGGTCGACTTGCAGTAAATGGCTGTAACAACGCTTGAGTGTAAACCAGCAGAAGGAACCGATGATATTATTGACAGAGTACGTAAACGAGGGCATTGGAAACAAGAGAGGAAAACCAACGCAAGTTCAAGATCTGGAAAGGCTGCCCTGTACCATCATCGGAAGACTTAGAGGCGGCTAAGCGCATGCAAAGCAGTTCAACAGCAAAAGAAAAAAAGGAAAGAAAAAACTGTTGCGTGGGTTTTCAGAGGAGGTGACTCAATTCCAGATGTCGTTGGCTTGGCTGTGTGTGCGCTGTAATACTCTGGGAGCTGTGGCGTGGAGCAGTGGAGAAGAGACCACACTGAGAGAGTTCGCCCGATTATTGCAACTTCCTCCTGTTAAAATGTCTGGCAGTGAGACTCAGTAGAGACATATGCAGTGAGCACGTGTCAGTTCTTGTCCTTCCTATTACCTCAAGGTTTCCTAGTGCATTGTGACCAATTTATTACTGTTAGTGGAAATTGCTACTATTAACATTCATTTGCCTTCTTTATATTTTTAAGTATTCAAGCAACGCAACAAGAACTCGAGTAAAACACACGTATAACAACAGTGATAATGATGACACCAACATTTTGAAAAATTCTTCTCTTCGCACAGGAAGCATATTGCTTGGTATGGCGTCTAATGACGATGTTGGATGACACTCCACTAATCCACCCAGAAATCATCCCTTTGGACAATGTGCAGAGGAATGATTGTCGTATTACGGCTTTTCAGAAAGCGCATCTCAATTACACGTCACACTTTCCACATGCGAATACTTTTTCTGATGAAAATGAAGTGACCAATACTTTTGGCTTAGCGGGGCTGCATGGGCCACAAAACGCCTGGTCACCACCCCCTCGTAAGCCTGTACAAGTTGAGGACCGAAGCTTCTCTGTCATGGCCGAGAGAGACCGCAATTCTGGCTTAAGAGACGCCCAGAATGATTTTTTTCATGGGGCAAACGTGCCTTCAAACGAGACGAGAGAACCGGAGATGAATTTCAGAACAATTGGAAGGGAAATGGATCATACTGTCGTACGTGATTATTTGGGTAATGATGGTGAAGAACAACTTAGAATTCCATCGCCTGAGACAAAAGGAGAGCACGAAAAGATCCCAATTGTTCCGAGAACTTTTGGTACGAGATATCCACCTGGAACTTGTCACGTACTGACCCTCAGAAAACGTCAGCGCTCGCGCGAAGCTCCAGGTGGATATCTCGCCACCTTTAGAAGAATGGTACAAACAAAAGGTTATCAGGGACTTCAGAGGCTCCCCGCACCACGGGTGGAATATATGGGCGATGTCATTGATGGCTTGACACGTCTTTTATTGCCAAGAATGACGCGTGAAGTTAAGCCATCCGATGAAGGAGCCCATGAGTCATATCCGCTAGCAATAACGCGATATGGCTTAAAAAGTATTCCCCAGTGCGCCGTGCCGGAAAAGAGATTTAGATTTTTGAAAGACTTCAGACGTTCCTTGCCATCGTACAGGCATAAGGACGTCATTGTTGAATCTGTGCAAAGAAGCTCTGTGGTTGTGATTAGCGGTGGCGCCGGATGTGGAAAGACCACAACCACTGCGCCTCTTTGCACAGATTCAACAATGACGTCCTTATGCCTGTACGATGGCAAGGAACGTCTGAAGTCTTTCAAAAATCTAAATCTCTTTTCCGGCACGGCGCACTGTGGAATACTTTTTAAGCCATATCGCGCTATTGCTAGCGGATATGACTCATGGGCTCCTTCATCGGATGGCTTAACTTCACGCGTCATTCTTGGCAATAAAAGACGTGTCAAGCCATCAATGACATCGCCCATATATTCCACCCGTGGGGCTATGAGCCTCTGAAGTCCCTGATAACCTTTTGTCTGAATCGTGCGTTTAAATGTGGCGAGATATCCACCTGGAGATTCGTGGGAGCGCTGCCGTTTTTGGAGACCCATAACATGACACGAAGTTTCAGAATGTGGATGTCTCGGACCAAAGTTTCTCGCCGCCGCAAACCAATGTGTGTTTATTGCTCTGCACGAACCACTGCTGTACATTAATTGGAGGTGTAGGACATGCTCTCCCCAACCCTCGCTTACCACAGCCTATTTCTGTATTTAATGCATGGAATTATTTCTTCCATGCCATCATGATGTGATATGATCCTTTGTCTCTCAAGTCTCTTCTTATGAACAATAGGCCAACGTACAAAAGAACGACTACAAAATCCATCCAGAACAGAGTCCCTGACGCCTTCACTGCCGGAGGAGGTGTCGTGGAGAAAAGATATTGACCATTGGGCCGAATGTGCCCATATCATGAGTGCACTCATTCCTGATCCGGAAGATACGGAGAGGTATGCCGGCTTGTGGGCATCGTATTGGCAACCTCAACGAGGCGGTGACTCCAAAACCCAGAGGTTCGCGACGGACTCACAGCCGGCCACTGACTGTCCGTGCACAAGCAGCTTTCCCAATTTTTCAAATTGATTTACGCATGTCCTATAGGAATAGGAAAACAAATCCCTTACCATTATAAATTATCCTTCTATGACGCTTGCTGTTTATGTTTAGAATTGGAGTTGTGATTTAATTTTGGTGACGCGGTTAAGGTCAGGGATGTCGTACTAATTGTTTTCAGTCACACCATAAGTTGTTTTTTTCTTTCATTAGCTGTTGACTTTAGTTTATGTTCATAAGGGAGGACTGCGGTATATATACAAGAAGCAAAAGGTAACGGCGCGTTGCATCCAAACGGAGAATTTCGGAACAAAGAGTGTGGTGTTGTAATGGCTCAAAATACCCAAACTATTCACCACAGGTACGATAGCGGCAAGTTTTAAGACAATTCATTATAGCTTTCCTTTTTCTTTCTTTTGCTTTATTCCATGCCTCTGAGCTTTAGCCTATTTTAAGGAGACACGCCAAAATAGCGAGTACCCTCTGGTCTTCCACTGAAAGACCGGCTGCATACGGAATTTTTCACCTTATTTACAATTGATAGCAATTTCCATGTAATCGGTGGAAACTCCCGCCAGAAGGGCTCGTGCACTATCGGCTCCATGGCTTGAAGGAATGCGCCGGGTGGCCGCAGGCTGCAAGTTCCTTGTTGACGAAAGCCGGCCGCTCCTCCTCGAGTATTTTGGGGGTCTTTAATCTCCAGCAGCCGACCTACAATGGACTGTAGTTCCTCGACTGCCCTCTCTACCTCTTTTGCTTCTCTATTACACAGAGCCTTTTTGCGGTCTGCTGCCGATTGAAAACCTTTCATCGCATCCTGCAGCTGGTCCAAGGCCGACCGTATTTCGGCCTCAATTAGTGGAAGCTCCTCTAAAACTTCCGAGCCCTCGGTCCTACGGCTTGGAGGAATCTGTGCCGTCACATCCTGCAACTTATAAACGAAAGCTGGCAGCTCTTTCGTCAATATATCCTGGTTCTTAGAATCTCTCAGCCGACCTACCATGGACTGTAATTCCTCTGCTGATTTTTCGATTCCACGGTTCTGAAAGCAAACCGCCCTTAGGCGGTCGCCCACAGGCTGCAATTTTTTTTGGATTCGTTTGGAGGTCTCATTTCTATTTCGTTAATGTACATTTCAATTCTTGAGCTGAAAAATTTCCTTGTTATTGCTTTGCGAACTAAAAAGCAATAATAAATAATTTTTCGACTCAAGGAAGAATCGAAATGCCCAACAAAGAGATAGAAGCAAGACTCCAGAAGGAGTCAAAAAAATTGCAGCCTGTGGGCGACCGCCTAAGGGCGGTTTGCTTTAACAACAGTGGAATCGAAAAGGCAGCCGACGAACTACAGTCCATTGTAGGTCGGCTGCGAGATTCAAAAAACCAGGATATATTGACGAAAGAGCTGCCAGCTTTCGTTTATAAGTTGCAGGATGTGACGGCACAGATTCCTCCAAGCCGTAGGACCGAGGGCTCGGAAGTTTTAGAGGAGCTTCCACTAATTGAGGCCGAAATACGGTCGGCCTTGGACCAGCTGCAGGATGCGATGAAAGGTTTTCAATCGGCAGCAGACCGCAAAAAGGCTCTGTGTAATAGAGAAGCAAAAGAGGTAGAGAGGGCAGTCGAGGAACTACAGTCCATTGTAGGTCGGCTGCTGGAGATTAAAGACCCCAAAAATACTCGAGGAGGAGCGGCCGGCTTTTGAGCATGCAGGGGTTAAGAGCGGTGGGGCAACGGATGTGCCGTCCATGCAACGTGTGGGCGAGTGCCTCATCCGGGAACTCGTCACTCCGAGTCCCGCGCCGGTCACTCCTCGTCCCGGGGTGCAAAGGCCCTTGCGAGGCTGAGTGGCGGACTCACTTCGAGTTCGTCCGACTCTTCGCAGCGGCCCTCGGAGGCGCTTGGTCGAGCAGTTGGAATACACGCCGCCCAGAGATACGGGGCATCGTAGCCGTCTGTGCGTCCGCAAGAGGGCAAAGAGCTTAAACATGGACAAACACTGGAAGGTGTTTGGTCACATTCCTGAGTGGGTGGCGAGGCGCAAACTTATTGGGTTTGGGAAGCCTCAAGTTCTGAATCCCTTGTTCCCATTAGTGGATGCATTTTTCTTACTGAAGATGCAGAATGAAAGTCACAACAACATCGTCCTTCGTAAATCATGGCGGATTTAACACCTCGATTCGATTGCTGGGGGTGGGTGTTTTGTAGTTCAAGGCATTTTAATGGATGGGCATAACGGTGCCTTGCAGTGCATCTTCAGAGCAAGCATTGAAAGGGGCGCAAGAGCAATGGGCCGAAGAGGCAATGCAAGTAGTCAGCGACACACAAACTGGAATGTTCAGCGCTGAAAGGCTTGAGGCTGAAAAGTGTAGAGTGAACCAGCTGAAGGAGAGAGCTAAATGCTTTAGCGTGTGTAGCTGGCAGCATTTCTGAAGGAATTATTCCAACTTGAGAGTGTCGTGTCGCCCACATTCCCCAAAGAGGAATTGAGCCCCAAAAGAGCCGTGAAAGAGGAGGGGTCGCACGAATATCGGAGTTCTTCTACGCACCGATGCGCCGCCGCATGATAGCCAGGTACGGATTTGGGGGTGCGGGAGAAAGCGACCTCGCGAAAGTTCTTCCGGAAGGCCCACAAACCGATTAGAGGTTCCATTGAGTGGGGCGAAGTGCCTGAGGAAAAGCGTGGGGAAGGTGGAGAGCACGTGCGGTGAACGCATAATGGAAGAGAGAAAAGATGATGGGCGTATTGTTTTGCCATTGGAGGCCAATGACCCACGGGGTTGACTGGGGAATCATTTAGGCTCACACCTCCTCCGACACTTCACCATTTCGGAGAGTGGAGCCGATTCATGCTTCCCGTTTAGAAAGGAATAACCCTGAGGAATGCAGGAGCACCCTCTGGAGCAAAATTCTTCGATGCCACGTGGCGCTCGGTGCGGGAAAGTTCCATGGGGTTGCTACGGTGGGAACATGGAATTCCCTCCTGGTGTGGGCTCTCCACCTTCCAGTGAAATACCTTTTTCTTTAGGAATTGCCGTCTAAAATGACGATCTTTTAAAAATCGAAGCCTCAGTGCACATGGCATTACATATTATCCCAGCCTGTGACTCACTTATAAATGCGGTCCTTCTCCCATGCACCTTGCGGCTCAGCTTGGACCTTTTCTTTCGGCTTCTCCCTCACGTCCAGTGGCCTTTGTTCCCTTCCCATTTGAATGCCCACCGAAAAGCGCAAAGGCTTGGCAGAAATTGAGCCATGGCTCCTCCCACCAGAGGGGAAGGAGGAGACTCGCGCGGTCCAACTCAGTGGGTTATTCATTTATCAAAAATAAACTCCTGGTTGGGTCAATGGGAGAGTTAATTGATTTGATAGCGTCGGAAAACAAAGATGTGATGTTTGGTGCCGAACGGTGATTGCTTTCTTATTTATGTTGCCTAATTTGGGCCGGCATCATGGCTAACGGTATTTGCTGGGTGGGCTGTTTGAGGGGGTGTTGGGGTTTCCGTTTCATGAGCAACCGCATAAATAATGGGAAAATTGTTTTGGGAGTCGCTTCATGAATATGCTGCTGCTGCTGCTGATAAAATCTCACGTGGCCACTGAACAGCAGTAATACCGGCGCTCCACGAAAATGTCATGTTTCCTTCGTCATTGCGCGAATTAACCACCGAAGTAGCCATCCTACACCGTTGAAAAGGAGGAAATAATGCATTTACGCACACGACGCCTCACAGCGCGGTAGTGTGGGACACGGCCTTGGAGAAACAGTCACTGCCCACTAAAACTCCCCTTGGGTGGGGGTTATTTACCGCCCACTTCGCCAGTGGATGGTGACCACGACTTGCACATTTCTCCATTGCAACCCGCTACCCCTCCATAGTCACCATCGTGTTTCATCCTCTGAAGTCCTCCCTGGCCCTACGGCTGGAGACATGCACACGACTTCTGTGGGTTCCCCATAAGCAGTGTCCTCAACCGCGGAACACAAATTAGCCACATTTCCGCGGATCGGCTTGCGCTAAAGCATTCGTTTCCATAAAAGGTACGAATTTCCGCGCGCCCTGGCTCCATAGAAATAGCTCCCATGGTCGATAGGCCATTGCTTTTACTCGGTAAATCTTAGCTCCCCTGTGGAATAAGCATTTCTAGGTGCTAGACCCTAATACCACGATGAGGCTTTTACAACCAACACCAGAGAGTCACACCTTTCTGGGGAGATACGCCGACATGACTGATAACACCACACCGCCAGAAAATGCCAGCGTTGCTTGCGCCCATCCCTGACGGCCTCGGGGTCACCCCTACACCGTCCCCCACCAGAATCGAGACTCCTCCCGCCCTGTGAGAGGTTCTCGCAAGCCCTATGTGCCGGCATCCACTAATAATAAGCGCAGTGCACTCCGCTGGTGCAAAGTGCATCTGCCCTGAGACGGAATACGGCCATTTCCCCTCATTTGGTCGCCTCTCGACGGCGATTCCACTGGGAAATAAGTTTCATGGGTCCGGGGTTGCGCTTTACATCCCTTCTAAGAAGCAGAAGTGGTCCAAGCGCTTTAGGTAAGGCACTCCTGCACGTGGAGAGGAGCATTATCATAACTTCCTTCACCCCCGAGTGCCTCTTGCCTGGCACCAATCCACTCGGACCGGGAGTAACGCAGGCGCTTGGCTTCCCGTTCCTATGGGTCGAGTGTTTGAGCCTTGATACCGGCACCACATCGAGGTGGCCGGCGTCTGTCAGGCTCCTTTTCACTGCTTTCACGCCAAAGCTGGGTCATGGCGCTGCAGGCCGAAGTCCGGCGCAGGGCATTCCGGGCACCGTTGCAGCGGTGAGGGACCGTTGTATTCCACGGACTCAAGGAATAATCTACGAAATGAAGGGGAAAGCTGACGGCCGATGGTTGGGTGCCTCTTTTATTTGGCTGGGGCTTCTGAAACTCTCGGGTGTGAAAGAACAGCGCGGCATCGCCCCTGTCGGTTGCCGAGGAGGAGTGTAATCAAGGAGCGGTGGAAGTGGAGAGGCTGATGGCACCTCATTTCATTCGCTTTGCGATTATTGTCCAAAAGCTTCACCGCCGTTAAGGCATCGCTAAAAACTCGCAGAACGGAGGAGCTGGAAGGTTCTAAACACAACTCACAAATACCTTGGAGGTTGGACTTGATTGGGTTCTCGAGCGTTGCCCCTCGCCAGTCAGGCTGCGGGAGTTGGAGCGGCGTTCCCACAGGACCGTTAGCTCAGAACGTTCCTTCCACCACTCCAAATGGAAGGCTCAGGCGGGCACGAGTGTCAAGGCGACGGGCCGAAGAACATGGCTGCGGGTCTGCAAAAGGGAAAATTACAGCTTTCTTGTCATGAAAAAGTAGAAGTCCCTCACGTTGGACTGTGCTTGAAAGTGATATGTGATCAAGCCGCTGTCAGGTTGCCTGCTTAGGCTCACGTCGTGGTGCCGACAGCTCTCCCCACAAAATGTAAAGGGCGGGGTGTGGCGAAACAGTCCTTGCGGGTTGTGGAGCATGGTGGCCTTTTCACTTTTAATTTGGATGCTGCTCGGGCGTTGGATGACTGAACCGGAGTTTTTTTTCTGATGAGCAGCACAAAGGGCGGTGCGTAAATGAAATGGAATTATCAAGGCGATCTGCCAAAGACATCAACAAAACGAAACGAATAAAATATCGTGCGGTAAATGCCTTGGCGAAATTAGGGTACATATTTCATGACCAATGGGTGTACACATACGGGCCGATAATATCATTGCCACAACCCAACGCACACAGCCCCGAGAGAGCCACCCGTCAAGGCCAAAGAACTGACGGATTCCCGATTTCTTTCCTTCCCGCTGGATTCCTCCGCATGGGGCTTCTTTTCTGCGGTTAGGGCTGCAGGGAGAGAGGTGCTAAAAACAAACTGCTCGAACGCTTGGCGTACAGTACTTATCAGCTGAAACACTCACCGGAAAAAACTACAGGGAAATGTCACCGTAGTGCCGCAGAAGATGACACAATTAAATGCGCACTGCCGGCTGAATATTCCTTTCGAAGAGTTGTGTTTGTGTTCGGCTGACAGAAATGCCATTGATAAATAATGGCGCTAATGGTTTGTACTTTCGATTGGAAGCCATGCCGCACGCGTTGATTTGGGAGGCGTGCAGTTTCCATCCTCGCTCGCCTCCGCAAACTTAGGCCGGCAGAAATGACCACTTCCTTCTCATTGGCGTCAGCGCCACTTCGTCTGCACACACGGGGCCGAAGTGAGTTGTGATCGGAGGCGTCAATCGAAGGAACTCAAATGCCAGTGGCTGTTGGATTTTTTTTCCGGGCGCATTGCTCAAGCGGAACTGAGCGTTGACAATGCGGCCCTTAACTTTCATAAAACCTATTTTGGCAGACGCGACCGGGTGGGGTGTTGATGCGGTGGAGCGAGCGTCTGAAGTGGTGAGGAACGCTTGCAAGGTGTAAAAACATCATCACATTTGTCAAGCTGCACCACGACTTCATAAAGAGCGCATGCCACAACTAATAACATGTTCACATTAGCAAAAAGAGTAACAAAAGAAAAGAAAAGCTAAGAAACCCAAAAGCGGCCCGAATAGGCCCTTTGTGAAACTACGAGGCTCACATACGAACACAGTTACATCGTGTCGTGGCAGGAAGGCGGGGCCTGTGATAAAAGTGACAGGAGGGAGCGGCTCAACAGGATGGCACAAGTTGCTGGCCACCTTTCCGCGTAACCCACCGAAGGGAAGACCCGTCGCAAACAATAAAATGTACGAAGCAAGGTAACGAAAATATTGCACCGGGGCCTGGCAAAGAAACTTTAACTGCGTCTACCGGTGTGAGCGGTGAAGGCGGAGGTGGATGACAAACGTAAGAAACCAAATGGCAAAACAAATAATAACACAAAACTATTCACACAATCTACTCACCATTTCGAATAACGTTCCTGCTTTTTTACATGTCTACCATGTATTTACATTCACCGGCTGAGTGGGCAAACGACCAAGCGGCATAAACACAACAAACATTTTGCCCTACGCACATTAACGGGAGGCTATGAATGACGAAAAAATAAAATAAAGTTGAAAACGTGGTACGTGTGTCTACTCACACTGTTAAGCATCTACGCATCCAAAGGGAAGGCTTTCGCCTGAATATATATACACATTTATGCGTGTGTTGGTGTTTGCCTGTGGGAGGGAAAGAGGGAGCAACCGTCGCATTGATGATATCAACATAGTTTGGATGACAAATGAAACAGAGGTGTGTGTGGGAAATGCTTATCGGAGTGGAGGTAAATGAAGATAAAAGGTAAAAAAAATCGTTCTGTTCAAGGCGGCCGTGTGGATCGCGCCAGTGATAAATCGGCTGTGAAACCCGTGAGGCTCAATACCCGGGGATGTCGGCCCTGCGGCAGGGAATCAATATGACTGATGCGCTGCTTGACGTGCCGGTGGAGTGGTCACCGTCTGCAGCGTACAGATCCATGGCATGACCAACCCTCAACGCAATGCGCCGTATAACGTTTCGGCAATAGTCCTCGTCCCACCCCGCTTCAGGCTTTCTCGGCAGTGACACTCGCCAGCGCTCACAAATGGCTACCAGGAGGCTGCGGCGCCTGGCGGGGGCGAATGTACCAAGAACAGATTCCAGACAGCGGGCGACCATCTGAGAGGTTTCGCACAGTGTGGCGGTGCTGGAGCTCGAGTCGCTCGGGGAGCTGCCTGTTGCATCGCTTTCGTCGTTTATCAAGTCCACTTCCCTGTCGAGCCGCAGCGCCGCGAAGATACGGCCAGGCACGGCATTCAGTTGGTACATCTCCACGGGCTCAGGCACGCCCCGCAGCGACACAGGCCCCATTGGCATTAGGTCAAGTCGTGCACGCTCCACTGCGCTCAGCGAGTAATATGTGGCACACGTTAACAGCACCTGCCCGCCATTCGCCACGCTCTCCGCGCGCGCAGCCATGTTTGTTGTCTGCCCGTAGTAATCGTAGCCTTTCGTCACCTCGTCGTGTCGAATATCGCACAGCCCCGTGTGGATGCCAACCCGCACACGCAGCCCGTTCCACAGTTTGCCGTACACAGCAGGATCCAGGCGTGCAGTAGGCGGCTCATACTCGGAAACCTCGAGCGCAAACTCCTCCTCCAGCCCGCGGTACGACTCGTCCAGTGCCGTCGTGCCCCAGTCATGATGCAGAAGCGCCAGCTGCAGGTCACGCGCGAGCTCTACAGCCGCAGTTACGCTTCGGCACGCAATCATAAACGAGTCCCCAACCGTCTTCACTTCGTAGGCGTCATGCCGCACAATCGTCCAGCGAATCAACCGATGGTGTGTCGCAACAGCATCGGGCATTAAATTTGGATGCGCAGCCCACAGTGCCGTGCTGCTTTCAATGTCTGTGAAAATTAGCGTCACGGGGTCTGTGGGTTCCTTCGGTGCGCTTTCATTGTCACGGGTATGGCGCATAGCCTCACAGCGTACAAGCAGCGTGGTTGCCATAGAGAAAAAGAGCAGCATGACGATGGAACCAACGATGATCCCAGCCAGGTGAGCGGGCGTAAGCCCCGAGGCGTCCGGGACCGAATATGTAATTGACGGTGTCACGGGCGCCGTGAGCGGCGGGGCGGAGACATTCAACACACGAGTCATCGACCAAATGGAAATTTGTGTTGCTCCGTAATTAGAAGTACAGCCCTTTGATCTGGAAGCACCGTTTAGAAAGCAATTGTCGTCGTCAAATGGGCCATATCGCATATCGTCAACGGCAACCATGTACTGTGCGAAGACGGCCTCGACCACGGCATCCGCATTTACGACTCTCATGGGGGATATGACAGCCTTTGCGAAGCGTGAAGCCGCATACCCGAGCAGGGTAAGCGGTGTCCACCTTGAAGAATTCTTTTCGGCCTTGTGAAATTGCTGAACAAACTCTGACCTCGTGTTACGGTCTGCCCAGTGCGGCAAATTGGTTGCAAATAAAAGCCGATCGGCACTTGCTTTTCCCTCGAAAGCACTGACAAACTCCTTGTGGCGAAGGATCATGTCGAAGAAGGGAACCACAACGAGCAGACTGCCATGCCTTTCTAAATGATCTGCGATCAGCTCGGCATCACCCGTGTTGAGTCCCATGACATACACAGTTCCACGATCTGGAAGACGGTCCCTCATTGAGGTATTGCCGCTCATGATGGTTGTAGACTGCAGCGCCATGCCAAACGTCACCAGTGTGGTACTCAGCAAGTCTCCAATATCATCCCCTTCGCTGCTGCGGATAACTGCGTGAAAGCCTTCACGAACTTTGTCTGCAAGGTACGACACAACTACGTAGAATTGTTGCCCTAATGTGGGCGATAAATGAATAACATGCCGCCTGTACTTGTTCAGACGGGGCTCGAGAACCACTGGGTCGATGAAAGCAACGCCAGGCACATCCAATACTGAGCCGCTCACCACGCCGAGTACAGCGTCCGTGATCCTCTTAGACAGCTCAGATTTCAGCTCGCTGACAATATCACTGGAAGGCAAAGTGATGGCATTGATAAATAACCGGCCCTCCTCACCGACACGAATGTTTTCAAGGAGAGAGGATCCTCTGTCCATTTCTTCAGCAGCATTCATCGCAACAGGATCGTCTGTCACCTTGAAAAGCACAGCACTGAACGGAGCCCGAACATCAACCCTGCTGCTGTAACACTGGGAAGAGTCAAACATCATCATGCCACTGTCCGCATCCCGCAGCCGGTAGCCATCGGTCAGCACCCGCACGTGCACCACTTTCCCTCCTTGATTGCAACGACACATTGCACCGTGAGCGGCCGCTAAACCAACACACTCGTTCCCATAATCACCGAAGACAAGGTCATCAACGACATATCGGCGCTGATCGTACAGTGATTCCATGAACGCTTCTCTACTTGACAGCCACTCAGATGTGCTCAGGGCCTGTGAAAGAACCTCGCCAACTAGCCATCCATAAACCATTAGCTGTCCAGCGATATCATCGTGGTCAAAGTCGTCAGAACTGTTGAAAACCGTGACCCCCGGATGCGATTTTAGATATGACCTCACATTTTCTTGAAACCGCTTGATTGCGTGGTACTGCGTATCTGTTGCAAGAGGATTGATTCCCGCCAGCACCACCTGCCCTGACACAAAGGGAGCACTAACAACGTTTAGTGCCTCACGCCACATTCTTTCCATGACAAGCTGAAGGATTGAGGGTGCGAGAAGAAAAGCTTTGTTGGTGCGAGCGTCGGAGACCACCATCCGTACGAACTTCTCTGTGTCTTTTGAGGGAGGAGCAAACAATATCACTGCCTGTGGATTCCTCTTGGTGAACGCTATCCACGCAGATCGGAAGTCATCATCGGGACTTTGCCCTGTCAGTGAGCTCTTCACAGTGAACACACAGCAGAATTCATGTCCCATACGATACATGATGCGTACAGCCAAGGAGTATTCCTCTTCCCCGAAGGAAACGTCTTGCAAATACATAAAGCCCAGTCGAAGAGTGCGCAGCTGGCCTATTGCGTAGCGGATAAGGGCTAGTAGCTCCGCAGTGGCAGAGACACGCAGAAAGTAAAGGTTAGGATTCCAACCACGACTGGCAGTCGACGCAGTCAAGGGCGCGAAAGCAACCAAGTTCTGACTTTTCAGCGTGGGAACGAAAGACCGGTTGGTGGTAAAGTCGCCCATCGGTCCCAGTAACAGGAAAAAACTTCCTTCATTTTCCTTGATTGCGTTTTCAAGAGCGACAATTGGTGGGGTGCTAGAAGTTCGAGGGGCGATGACCTCCACACGCATGTTATGAGCAACGGTCCACTGGCGCGATGCCAGTGAGGCATTGAACCCAGCATTAACTGCCTCAACAAAATTGTCTGGTACATTCTCGTGGTACATCAGAGAGTAAACTCTCACCGTTGTATTAGCATCTACGCGTCTCGTTGACAGAAATAATAACAGGGATGATGCCAACAGCTCAACGGCGCGACGACAGAGAGAACGCCTCACAGAATTGCCTGTGATTGATGTTCTTGATGCGCTGAACATGTACGCGGCCATGATCACCTCTACAACTTGGGCAGTACTTGCTTAGCTACACGTGTCTGTAAGGAAAGGAGATAAAATATTATTTAGCCACATGCATATCAGCGATACCACTCACTTCAGAAACAAGTGCTGCGATACCCGACAAGCGGTCAAAACAATCAGCGGTGACATTTTTTGCGGCAGTGGTGACGCAAGTGGATAAAGAAAGAGAAGTGCAGAGTGAACTTTCTACGCACAGTATTTGAACAAGCCATAACACGGATGCTGCCCCACGTCACTCACACAATCACACAGGCATCGTCAGTGGAGTTGTATATCACAACAGTCTGACACACGTCAGTCAACAGCGCGATCCATTTTTGATAAAGAAGACATCGCATAATGGGCAGCATGTGCGCATACGTATTGAAACTTACAGTCACAACAAAAGGTCCTCACCACGCGCAAAGCTCCATCTGGAACCCGTTCATTCCATTGACACCTCACATCTGGATCAGAACGGTGCCTGCGATAAATAAGCAATACACCACACAAAGCAGCCAGAGCTCGCACGACCAAACAGTCTAGCAATTAAAAGCGTAAGGTGGTTACTCATGAAATAACATCCAGCAGTGGGAGTAACAATCTCTTCTGGCAGAAGCATCAAAGACGCGATGCAACGTATCGTTTATAGGAGATAAAGGCTAAGCAGTTAAAATAAGAGGAAAGTAATGAGACATTCGGTGGCTCCATACGCACAGACTGGAGTCAGAGGCAAATGGTTTGTCGATGTGATGGCAGCCGTTCAAATTACTGGGTGTCACAGGTTTTACCCTCGTTGATTGAGTGCAGAAGGCATTAACGCCTGGATACTACAGCACGCGTGAGTCGCATGACAGAGGCTTCCAACGACATGTGTACGATATACTAACGGCCATGGGTAGGGTAAAAACGCAAGCAAGCGCAGTGTGCTGAATATCTGTTGCACTTCTTATGAGGACCTTACGCACCAGTAACAATTTCAACAGCGCTTGGGCGATCCACAGAAAACACATGGCCTCGAAGAGAAAGAAAGAAGACAAACGTTGTGCCAATAGTGACGCGGCCAACATGGCATCCCGCCAAGCACTCTTCCTTGCTGCTATATAATGCTCTATCATAGTGCCGAGGATAATTGCTGTGCGGTGTTTCGCGGCACACGAGTAAGCCAAATCAACATCGTACCCCATCACGCTGGAGATCAAAGTAATATAATAATAAGAACAATAATGCTTTTTGTGTTTGTACGTGCATGCGAATCAATACTAGGGAGCGCACATCATATTCCGTACAGTGATAAGACGCAGGGGGTACTCCAACAAGCCGCTGCCACAATAATGCAGAAATCAAAGGCAGTCAAGCGCTCTCTGCTCACAGCTGAGAAACCAGTCGGGAGTAAAGCAAGCTACTCCAGTGAACTGGATGTAATGGGATCCAATACAACGTACGAAGCATTATATCAATATGGGTAAAAATGAAGCTCAATCCTTTCGTCACCGTGCAAGCACTGTCATCATACAAGCACTAATAACGACCCACCAGGACACGACTGCGCGTGAGTTTTCATTGGATAACTTTTTTGAGTTATTGCTCTTCCAGTGGCGAGTCCTGTGTAGTATTGATGGTTCCTTGATGGGATGCTTGCACACATTAACTAGCTGGAAACGGCCATTGCGTGGCCATAAGGTTACGATGTGGGCGCGTGATGGCGGGAAAACAAGCGAATATTTTTACCTAATGGTTTGAGCGCGTGTGCTTAAGGCTGCAGCAACCCAAAATAGCCATGCAGGGGACACATCAACCAAACTGTTGATTAAGTAAGAAGTGTCATCGCAAAAAGTATGTGTAAACTAAATCCCGACATCTGCCCAATATATCCTTTGGCCGAAACTGAGCTTCACACATTCCCTTGCAAACATTATAATCGTTACACAATGCTGATCACTTGAGAGCATTAGCTGCACTAAATCACCGAACTGTCCGTGTCTCTGCTAGTTTAGCAACACCAATTTCTATCTTTGTGTTGCGCGATGAAACCACAGCGCCCTCACACAACAGCACTGTAAGAACTTCACATGCATCTACCGCAGCATCATACACTTCCATTGGTAAACAAGGCCAAGAACGCCACCCTTCTGTACAAAGAAAAGCCCAGCAATTCCATAACATAGTCTGTCAGAGAGTAGAGCAAACCATATACATCAATGAAACCATTTATAACTTTGTTTACACCCGTCAGTAACACGTATTGCGTTCCATGGGCAATGTTTGAAAAGTGTGTCAATATTTCCTATTCAGTGATTGTGATAATTGACACTCTGGACACGACCTTAATGAATGCTCGTTTTCTTTCCCCAGACTAGAGGCATTGTGACACACACGTTAACAGGGCGTATGCTACATATGCGATACAACCGACAGCATGTCATGAACTGCATTAGATGGGAGTGTGGAAAGAATTTAACAGGCTTCAATACAGATGCTTAATTCATGCCACGGAAACACCGCAGCGTGTCGAGCTGCCAATGCATCATTACCAGTGGTCATCGATCTGCATCAGTGAGATCCACATAGTCACACTCGTTATTCCCTAAACCAAAAACGCCCTGCGTGAAACTGGTTAAGCTGCCCAATCATCACACCATAAGGGGAAGTAAACCCCTGCGAGGGTATCAAGGTCTGCCTGATGCAATCACATCGAGCTGCGCAGTTTGCATCCATTGGTGCTGCTGCCTAAAGGTAAGCGAACAAATGGGCATGTCCTTCGGAACTATTTCACCGCGGAGGCAAGATATAGACTAAAATCGAGTGAGACCAGCATTTCCGTCTACCCTTTGTCACGAATTTCAGAGACTGATCATCCAAACCAGATAATCGCGTAGACCTGTTTACTTGTTGGGACACCGTCAAAAATAAGCAATCAAACAGTGGCATGTATGCGTTGAAGGAGAAGATTGAATTATAACACAATTATTACGTCAGAGCAACCGCTTCTCACTGTTCTAATGCCAAGGCAAGCCGTCCATATAAGGGGAGATTGCACATGCTGCTTTTGCTCAGGAGCCTTGCCTGTAATAAATGTTATTAACACTGCAGAGAAGTGCTTTACGACAAGGCATTATCCCTGTCAGCACATTTCTAAACGAAGCCATGAGCAATGCTTTGACATGCAGACACGTTACCTAAGCACAGATAGCATGACATAAAGTGCCTCGACCTGACGGTTTACAATAATGGAAATATCAGCCGAGATGATATCTATCCAAGGATGCCTCAGCCTTTCGATCACCTTCCATACAACGCAGATTTGGAAAATATAATCCTTGGCGACACCAAGCGCTGTATGGCGTACGACAAGAGCGCTCATTCAGAACACATCAGCACAGAATCCCACCTGGCAAGTACGACCGTAAGGTATGAGTTGTTGCTGCGGAGGGAGGAAAGTAATGTACCTCGTTGGGGCGTACCATCACCAACGGTTTGAACCGAGACATCATCCGCTCAATGCCGTTGAGAGGCATAGCATGATGCGGTCTCTTCGTGTGGTACATCCGTTACCAGGTTGTTTCAAATCACCTTCTCATCCGATTGCCCTTCTGCATTCAACAATCAGGGCCTATCGAATGAAAAAACATTATTATCCTCATCAATATTGCTGTTGTCATTATCGCTTATAGAAACCCAGTTTGACTGACCGCGATAGCCAATATCAACATTATGCTCTTCTCCTCTGTTGGCATGAAACAAGCTCTTTATTGCTGCCCGCCCAGTGCTTGGGAAATATATTGGCGCCACTCATCATACTATATTGGCAACGGGTCAGAGCCTCTGATGAGTTAGGCCATCACCCAATCCTCAATCGTTTTATCTGGGGATCACATTGGAAGCCGCAAGGAATCTGATTACCGCCACTAAAAGCACTAGTGATCAATGAAATCGGAAAACATACTTGACTCTGTTGTGCCGTGTGCAGTAATAATTAAAAAAATTACTCCCAGCGCTACTTAATTCCCTGCCATCCTCCTGGAATAAATGTGTGCATATATTTGACAAGCGACTCAGGCGTGCAATGACAAGAAAATAATGAGGGTATTGTGGTAGCCAATACGTGTTAAATGTGTCGTGCTTATACACTGTTTGCCTCCATCCATTTTTCAAAGGAAATAGAAGGTCCGTCTCAAACACACGCCGATGAAGTCATGTGTGATTATTACTAAAGGCCGATTTCCGCTTGTGTATGCACCGCGTATCAGGCCACAATACAGCAACATAATGCGGTGCGCTGGCATGGAATATACGATCAAGGGTACATGTGTACGCTGTACAGTTAACTCGAATGGAATGAGAAACAGCGCTCAATGCACATGTCACGTTGATTAACCTTTTCACTATTTTCGGCACTCTTGTGTCATGAAGTGAGCAACACTTTGCTCTTATTTCCTCATGGTTTTCAGAAAGCCTGGTGAGCACTTGCCGGCGGCCCACTTAGCTTCGTAGCATTAGCACTGCTTGAAATACCCCGACACACCACAAGACATTTGGGCAATGGGTGAAATTTTGAAATGGTTTTTAATCTTTCAACTATCACATGGGCATTTCCCTGGCAACAGAACGATAACTATCCGCAACAGGAGCCTGGCCCAAGCTCTACAAACCTATTTCCCTTTGGTGGATGTTGCTGTGGTAAGCGTATTGCCAATGAGGCTTATCCATTTACCCTTTGCACCACAATCAGGGATGTCCACTTCAGTCACACATATAGTTTAAACGTGCCTCACCATCATCTTCAAATGTTTGCGCTGTGTGGCATTCGTGAGAGTTGAACTGCGCACAATTGCTGGAGGGCTATTCCACTTTTCACTCAAGAGATATACCCGGCACGCATAGTCTCCAATGCGTGTTTTACATATCTCAGTTTCTCCGGAAGGCGAGGAGTGTATATTAATTTTATGTTGGAATCTTGTGAAGGAATGTGACTACTCTACGGCATCAGGCACCCCACACGAAAGCAGCATACGCGCACGTGCGTCTGCTGCATATGATATCGCCGATAAATGCGCATGTCGTGCTGGCTGTCTATAATGGTGAAACGGTCCAATGCATGCAAAGCGTAACACGACATTTGGATCGTTTATGAAATACGTTGCCTCACCAGCTCAGGCAATGAGTGACGCGCACCAACACAGCGTGTTCCTGCACTCGCCTTGTATAACAAACAATTTCCACAGAAAGCGAATTAACAGACTCCCGGCACTCATAAAACATCACATTCTAAGCCGCCCTTCAACATGGCCACGCACACTGCATAAAACCATAGACCATGTTAGAGTCATCTAACGTACCCATAAACAGTCACAGCCACACATGTCATCCGTCCAAACAGCAGCTCAGAAAGGCTGCAGGAATTCCAAGTGCAACGTTTCAGCATATGGCGGTGAAAATAGTTCCTTCTACGCTGTCACCACGCCCTTCAAAATGTACTAACTGTGGAAAAACACGCGATTAACAGACACAAGCGAATAACACGCCAGAGAGATAGGTTCAACACGTGGTGCGCGCATATCTTTTGTTGGTACAAATGGGCGTGCCAATGCGTACGGAACTGCCATTTTCCATGAGTGATCAGATTGATGAAATAGTCCAACGAAGCTAAGGGAAGGGGATGAATTTGGATAACTTCATCTCCTCGCCGCACTTTATCTCAGGTAGGGTATGTGGAACGCCCAAATATACCGGTCCAACACAATTGGAGCTGGAGGAGATCGATGGGGATGGGAAACAGATAGAAAATAGAGCCAGCGACCCCACCGCCTCGCAACGGAGTGGGGTGTAGATCCATTCTCGTGTTCCATGTGGAGACACGCTTACATGGGGACTGTCAGTCTTCTTTTGCTTTCCAGCAGTGGTGCAGGGCAAGGCAATATTCCTATCAGGTGTCGAACGGGACGGAACGCCAGGAGCCTATGAGCCACAAGCCGAAGTGCTTCCAGCGTTGCTATGTGTGACACGGCAATTCTCTTCCTTGCCTTACACGGGGAATCTGCCTGATGACTGGAGATTGGCGGCTAAAGCAAGTGATTCAAGTCAGTCGGATCTGTCAAATGTCTGTGTCGAGGTAAACCGCACGTCCCTGTTAGATACAGGTTGGGATTGGGATGAATCCATCGTGAAGAGAGTCTCGGAGGGAGTCCCGGCAACAACCATGTTATTGGCCAAGCTGTCTGTTTATGTCAAGCCGGTGCGTTTCCCCTTATATCAATGGAGCACAAAAAACACCAGAAACACGAAACGACCGTATGGTGCGCTGGCTTTGAGTGCAGCCACTAACGTCATGGGGTATGCGGCCTGTTATGCCCAAGTGGCTCGTGCTCGCGCATCGTGGCCTGGCACTGTGCCAGTGAGGACACAAGTATGGAGGAGGGAAATTCCTCGGAAACCAGGCCCCTTGGGCAAACTGTCACCGGACATTGCACAGCTGACTGTCTGTATGGACGAAACGTTGGGGCAATATTTAGATCTGCTTGTGGTCAATATTGGGCCGCCTTTGGTGCGGGCATGATGGATTTTGCTTGGAGGGCTCGCGTTCGTAATATTATCAAGGACACTGATTGCCTTGAACAAGAGGAGTTGAAGATTGTTCAAGGAGGAGTGGCATGTGAGAATGCTCGCAGTGTGCGAAAGTCTTACGGGAATCCACATGCGATGGTGGAAAGACAGCAAAGTGCTCATTCGAGTTAGCAGGCTCGACACTACCAAAAGGTAATAGGCAGTGCAATCCCCCTCGATTTTGAGGCAATGACAATTTGATAAGAGCATTAGAGGGAGTTGAGGCGCGAGAGGACAAATGCCTCAGAAGCAGTGAAAGGAAAAAGGAATGCTACAGATATGCCTTTAAGAGCACGTTGGTGGGACATTCCGATGGTGCTGGCAGTGAGCAGCAGATGTTGGACACTGATAAAGCTCTTGCGTGCTCCATGGTATCCTGTACTGTCTGCGGCGTTGACATGCGGTCACTCACTAATGAGGCGGCAGCGGGCTGATATCCCTGTGAGCATATGCCAGTGGGAGGGCATTGACAGAAACGCTTGGCGTTAAGTTTATGGAAGCCTTGCATCGAGGAGAGGAAATCTTCAGTTCAGTTAACATGGTGGGGCCGCACGCTGTGACCGCAGAAATGCCAATAAATGCTGCATCATAAGGCAATAGACATTGCGGACGGTTGGTGGAGACAAGGAGCGTCAGCTAGGGAGTTACTATTGGAATGATTCAATTTTGATCCCAGGCATGATGAAGCTATAATCTCATCGCTAAAGTATTGTGAAGCAGCCCAGAGTGTGACACATCGGGACTTCTAAGAATAATCATGGATGCATGGTGGAAGTTCGTTGCTATTGTTACTATTACTATTTCCTTGAAAGCAGCAGACAAATAAAAATACACGTAAAAGTCGCAGCGAAAGAAAAGGAGAGCGATATAAGCAGACACGACGTAAGAAAAGAAGCGACCAGTAACCGCAGGTGCAGTGGTGGCAATAATTGGGGTCGTTATGTGCAAAGCAAGAACCAGGGGAATGACAGCGATAATCATTTCATTGCACAAGGGTTACTATGGACTTGTGAAACATCGTTGCGTATGGAAACTGCATTAGAGGCACAGACTGAAAATGCACTCAGTGGTGTTGACAGATAATCTGCTGGAGTCGAGAGTTTCGGTGGTAGGGCTGAGCGCCATATATTTGGAAAACATGCAACCCATGCGTGGAAGGGCCATGAAGATTCGTGTGGATACCCTTGTTAGTCATTCCAGCATTGCATTCATTAGGTGTACGCCCTACTGCCATATTGCCGTCAGAAACCGTTTTCCTTGACCATATTGACATGAGGCACTACAGCTCTGGAGCAGTGCAGGAAGAATACTTATGGAAGTTCCAACAATGCAAATGGAATGCGTGTACCGCTCTTCCCGCTGCTAGAAGCAAGTGACCTGCTATGTGTGTATTGATGGCAAGGTATGATCCAGGAAAGATGATAAGGGGGAAAACACCACGGTATGATTTGTGGCACGATAGAGGAAATGACAATTGTATTCAGGCATTTAGAAATTGAAACATGCTTGACATGGACGTAGTTGAAAGCTGTGGCATTAGTTCTTAGGATTTGAGTGAGAGTGATATGTGATATGGCCTCACTCAATGTTCATTGAGACAATAATATTTGGTGAGAGTACAGTGCAGTGCTTTAATACACTTTCGTTGGAATGGGAAGAACTGAGCTAATCACATGATTAACAAGTACACCAGAATATCGGGAAGCTGAAACAATGAACGTGGTGACATGGGGGGAAAGGCGTAGTGAAAATGAAATAATGCAATACAACTCGGAAAGGAAGCCGGTGCAAAAGGAGTGTCATATTAGGCTCAAGTACAAGCAACAGGGTGAAGGCTCTCGAGCGCTACATTGAGCGTATAAGGGCCAGAGAATATTATAAACTGCAAAAGATGGAAAGGCAAAATGGGATTCTGCACATGGAACAAACACAGCTCATCTGACACGAGGAACCCACTATAGCATTACATAGCCATGTAAGTATAGTTTGGATTATTCAGATAAAGGGAAAATGCGTGACTCATGCAGCGGGGGCTGATCGACAACGCTATGAAGCTCGGATAGGCGGATCCATTGTGTGGTACAGGCAGCCATATTCCGCCGCGATGTCACAAGTAATGGGAAAATCGTAAGAAACATGGGCCACGCAATACTCGCTAGGGCAGTTGTACAAATACTCCACCTCATATTGCGCATCAACAGTGAATGCGAGACTGGACGCCTTTGTTCGTGAGGCAAACCAGCTGCCACAAGGTTTCCACGTTAGCAGGCGATGGAACAAATTATTTCAACTGGGAGAAAGACACAATGCACATGACACGACACACTGACAAACCGCACCCTACCATCATCCAACACACATGAGGAACTAGTGGGAATGCGCGACACATTGCTACACTGTTTTGGAGTAAGATTGTTGAAGCAGCTCCGCTTGTAACATGTGGTCCTTCTCTTTCCAAAGAGGGCACGAGGCAATGCATGGTGATATCAAAAATATAGTGGCAATATCCAGAAACGGAAACAGCTGGTCACGACACTCTAGTCAATCAAGAGTTGGATAAATGGTAGATGCAACGCCCTATACGATAAGAAATGTATCCCTCCGGGAAGTGCGGCTAGCAATAAAGTATTCCACAGTGAGGCATGGGACTTTGACGATAATAGCACATTTTGTACAAACTCCAATTGACATAGACAGCATTCATCATGATACGTTCATTAAAACATACACCTTCTTATAGAGGATTAACCACTAAAGTAGCACACACAGACGGCATTTACAGAACTCCTACGGAAAAGAGCAGTCCCCCTAAACGTGCAGGAAACACAAATTCCCAGGATTGTGTTTGCATATAATCCCTGCATGTTTGTGTGGCCTCACGTGCCGTTAGTGTGCGGCCTGCAGCCTCGCTTTTGGTATCAGCGGGTGATGTTTGCTGTGAGTGTCATTGGGGCTCACTTGTGTGCTCGTGTGTGTGTGTTCGTTTGAGGATGGAGTGGAATAACTCTCAGTGAAGTGGAACTATGCGGTGAGAGCGGTTTGTGTGGCAGTGTGGCTGGAGGATCTCCCAATGCGATTGAAGGGAGGCTGCGATGAGTGAGGAGTGGCGGCGTGCACTGTGGAGCGCAGGATGGAGCTGAAGCAGCACACGAGAGCTGAAGGCAAAATAACAGCACTGGAATTCCCAATGCCAGCAATGTGTTGAGTGCACGGGGAGTGTATTATCCTTTCGTGTGTCTCACGAGGGAATTGTGCTTTCATTGGCATTCAGGCGGCAGCGTGGGAAATGTGTTGCTCTCTGCAGTGCCTCATTGTGCTGCGCTCAGTGGAATATCTTCCAGCAATCGGCTCACTGGCATGAGATCAGTTTTGTGTAGGCACGGTGCCCATGTGTTGGAGTGAAGGAATTATGAAGGCATGTGACAGTGGTGGGAGCGAGGGGGATGCGGTGGAGCCACTTGATTGATTGGAGTTGGGAGGAGCACTGACCCTCCGTGGGCTGAACACCATTGCATGCCATTGGTGTGCATGGCTGCGTGCGCCATGGAGTGACCTCGCGGTGTGAGGGCAGTCACGTAATGTGGTCGCAGCACACACTCGAAGCAGGCACTGCGATATCAAATGGACCATATTGCCTCAGTGCTGCCTTCACTTCAGAGGGCTTTGATTTCCTCAATGAATGAAGTGGCTTTGCATGAGTGCCTGAAGGTAAGCTGTGCTGTGTGACTGTGAGGAATGGCCATTGCACCTTAACAAATCGGGATGCAATTTGTTTGAGTGTTGAACTGCTGGCCGTGCAACTGCTCCGTGACTTATTCCTGTGAGCATTTGGATGGAGAACGCAGCTGAGAATGGCGTGTGCAGTGTTGGTAGCAGGGAGGGATGCATGATGCCAGCTGACTTTGGCCGCACGCCCCTGCAACGAATGCTGCCTCCAGTGGTGTAATGTGGCAGTGAGCTGAGGAGGGAAGGCCATGCGTGCGTGCGAGTGCGGCCCATTTGTGACAGGCACTTTTCTTATTGCTGCACAGCCGCACCTTCAGAGCACTGATGTGAGAGGGAAGCCCATTGCGCTCGAGTGCGTGACGCGGTGTGGCTTAACACTCTCCACGCGTGGCATTGGTCTGTCACTTTCTCATATAATTCATAATTCCCATTGAAGGGATGTTTATTCCCTCTTGAATGTGTGTGTGCTTTATTGCTGTACGTTGCCTGTGTGTTTGTGCCACTGCTCACTCGCCCTCCCTTTCATTTCCTTCACTCTCTGATTGTACGCATGGCACTGAAAGTATAAAATAAACACAAGCGGCTTATATAAATGGCGAGAAGGGGAGTTAGACGGACGAGGGATGAGATGGAAAGAGAGGCCGTTGCTCCTGTTGTGCAGGCTCCCGCACGCGATCAAGTGACGGCTGTTGTAGGACCAGCGATATCTGGCGATGGGCTTATGCAGCTTATGGCTAAAATGGATGCGATGAATAACAGAATGGATGCGATGAATAATAGAATGGATGCGATGAAACAAGAATTAAAGGAGGAAATGGATGCGATGAAACAGGAAATAAAACATATTGGTAATAGTGTTAATAAGTTGGAGGCGAGGGTGGAAGCCCTCGCCAATGAAGGTGTCGAGGTTGTAGACGGCGCGTACGACGCCGTCTACTACGCGAGATGGAGTTATGTTGTAATGAGCGATAAGTACGGGGAGGAGTGGCTTGGGATGGGCGTGGTGCGTGTGGCGCAGGGAAGGCAGCCACACTTATGGTCCGAGAAGCAGGCGGATGCCCTGTATGATCCCGCAGAGCCGTGGGAAGGCGATGTGGTGCCGGGTGTGAAGGGGAAACTTGTGGTGGCGGTTCTCTCGTCAGTGAAGGGATGGCCGTACGGATTATTCGGTGTAAATAAGAAACAAAAGAAGGAAGCGGAATCGCTGACAGGCTACAATGCGGTGTGTGACGCCTACATACGCAGGAGTAATCTGCGAGTGTGGAACATTGTTAAGAAAGGTCTTGACAAGTGGTTTGTAAGTAGACTTAGTGAATATCCGAGCAACTTTACTGTGATTGGCACGCCCGGAATAGGCAAATCGTTTGCCACCGGCTCCCTGCTGCTCTACCAAATGCTGCACTACCCGTCAGAGAACCTGAAGGTGGTGGCTTACTTTATGAAGGAGAGGGCGTATATTTTCCACCGCGAGGATAGGAGGGTTGTGTTTTATGAGGAGCAAACGGTCGCATTGAGGAAAGTTAACGAGATGGTAAGAAAAGGTGTGAAGGGTTATATAATATATGACATGTGTGGGGGTCATAACAGTATTCACAGTCTGCCGGACGAGTGGGGTGCTGTTCTGCTCACATCTCCGAAGAGTAGTAATTATGAGCGGTGGAGTGCAGATCGTCGCGGCGAAACGTTGCCCATATACGTCGACTGTTACGAGTATGCTGAGTTCAAGGCTGTACTCATATGGGAGAGGAAGAAGCTGGGGTCGGATCGTCTCAGGCTCAGGGAACGCCCGAGCACCATATTGGAGGACTGGGAAGTGCTGAGGAACCGTATTTACAAGGTGGGCCCGGTGCCACGATATGTCCTGAGGAGTGATGGTGTGTTCAATGCACGCGTCCGCGTGATGTGTGGTGCTGTTAAGACTTTGAATTATGACGATTTGGGCAATTTCATGAGGAGGCTGAGAAACGAGAAGGAGTGGCCAGGAGATAACACAACCCATAAAATCGTGATGCTGGTCCGCACTTTAGGGGACGAGGGGGACGCGTGCAGAAACCAAACCGTATCATCACATATACGGACGCAACTTAACATAATAGTAATACAACACTTCTGCAACACTAGGGTGTCGTACAGTGCATTATGTACGGCTGCAGAGCATGGAGCGCACGCCCTTGAGGAAGCGGGCATACTGGCCTTTCTGATTCGGAGTGTGTCGGATGTGATGGTGCGGCACCTGAAGTACCTCCCACGGGAAGGTGAGACGGAGGAGTCCTGCACTTCAGTGCTTGCCCGAGTGAGTGCCTGGGGCCGCGTGCCCTCAAGAAGAGGTGGTTTTGATGATGGAGATCAAGACCTTTCGCTTCAGCCGGACAAACTCTACAGCTCTACGTCTGTGAACTTTCCCGTCGTGGATGGCTTTTTCCTGGTGGATGCGGTGGGCGAGGGAGTTTCGTTTACCGAAGGAGCGGCGGCCCCCACCCAAACTATTGTGCTGATCCAAGTGACCAAAGCAAGAGATCACCACACCACTACCAGCAAAGTGGAAGCATTTCGCAAGCGCATGGCGAGGTCCTTCACCAATTGGACGGAAATGGAGAGCCGCCTCAGCTACGAAATAATTTATGTTCAGCACGCAGACAGCACGACACTCACCGGCAGGCAGCGCTGTGCCCGCAGTGGTGTGGCTAATGATGCAGGCAATGAGCGGTTCTGGAGCGGCATCCATCAGTTTTGTGTGAAACTGGATGCCCCAATTGCCAAGCTACTTTTCGAAGATATATATGGCGCTGAGTTAATAGAGGAGGCCGGCGCTCCTGTTGCTACAGAGACTCGCATAAAAAGGAGAAGGGTGGAGGACGTTACCGCTACTGTTTGAGACTTGCGCCACGCCAAAAAAGCAACAACACTGTGACCGGTGCTGATAGCAAATGAACAAGTGTACGACTCCCATTGTGATTTCCTCATATTTCCATTGTTTCCCCCTGTGCGTGTGTGTTCCTAACTTGTTGTTTCCATTCTTCCCTTTCATTTTTAGTGTGGCGGCTGTGAGAGAGCAGTGAAGACAGCCAGTGAAGTGTGAGGGCGTCTCACATGTCCACACACCGCCACAGAAACACACATTGCCACATGGCGCGCGGTGAGCAGACTGTTTGCAAGGTGCATTGTGTCCCTTTTATTCCTGCTGTTTTATTCATTCAGATATTTGTTACTTTTATTTTTTATTTCCTTCTCATTATTTCATTGTGCATATGCCACTCGTGTGGCGGCCATGGCACGCTCTCACCATTTAGGACCTATCCTCCTTGTGGCGGCTTGAGTTAACTCTCGCCTGCAATATCGCTACTTTCACTCATTATTTTTGTTCATCCCTCACGTGTTGGGCTTTTGTGATATCTATTTCTATTGTAGTAACTCATATTTCGAGTGTGTGCGTGTGTCCGTGTCGGAGCAGCTGTGTTGTGGCACAGCGGTTGGTGCTGTCACTTCATGCGAATAGGCATTTCTTCCCTCAGCACTCTCATTCCTTTCCTTTCTTTTCTCGTTAGGGCTTTGTTGAGATGCGTGGCTGAATGGCTCAAGCGTTGGGTGGCTGCTGTGGCGGCTTTATTGCCCTTTTGGCAAAGCGCAGCCGGTTCCATCCGACTTTGACTTCGAAAGGGCCGTCTGTAAACGGAGGCGCCGAGTTGCCTGTCTCGCACCGGCTGGGAGTTTGGAGTGGCGGCATCGGGCAATTAATTTCGAACTGGGCATTCTTTTTGCCTTCTCTTTTTCTTCATTGTGCGGATTAGCGGTTGAAATAATGACCCCACGCTGGTGAGCAGAAGGAATTGCACTCACACGCACCACGCCCTGATGCCATGGCCGTGTGGGACTCAGTTTTGGAAATGGAGCCTGCCTGTTTCACCGGTGAGTGGTGGCCGCGTCTTACACGTTGGTGCGGAGGGAGCGTCCTCCATTGCGGCACGGAGCCCCGCCTTGTGGTGGCCGTGGCAGTTCACCCGTTGAAGTCACCCCAAACCCCTCGTGTCTGGCGGGCTGCACGTGACATCGGTGGGATCCCTTCAGTCGGGGTAATCAGCCGCGGAACACATAACAGCCACATTTCCGAGAGTAAACTTGCGCTGAGCCAAATTTCTTGTTATGAGGCCATTGAGGTGCAATCGCATTTGCCTCACATTAGTCTCCACATGTGATCGATGGCACGGCGCTTCGCATATTGTGGAAAGGAATAAATATGCCTGACAGATCATACCAATTGGTAGGTGCTGGACCTGGACGCTGCAATGAGCGGTCTGCCGCAAACATCAGGAAGGTGCTCTGTTTTGAGAAATTGTGCTATTCGGTCCACATAGTGCAATTGAGTGAAATGCTGCACGTGGGTGAGATGGTGAGATGGTGTTGTCCTTTCTCAGCTGAACGCGATTACCTGCTTTATTCCCAGTTCCCTTTCAATCACTCTCGTTTATTTCGCAAGGTGTTATGCCGAAGATGAAGGACCGCGTTGTGCTTGGGATGTTGTGGAGGATGGCAGCGTTGTGATTACTGTTGTCTCCGGTGTGGCTTATTTCTATTCCATATTTGGCTGCTGCTGATTGGATTGCAGGTGTTTTCTCTTTTGATAATATTGCTGCGGCAGCTTTGAACTGCTTTATTTTCCCTGCTCCTCCTCATGCCCACAGGCAGGGCGGATGAATTGTTCTCACTCCGCCACCTCCGCTCCTCCACTCGAGGTTCCGTGGGTGGCCGGCTGAAGGCGTGTGGGAAGTGAGGGACCGGGAGTCCGCGTGCTTGTGGCGGTGGAGTAATCTCCGAATGCCGACTGTGTTGGTAACGGTGGTGTGTGGACTTCCACATAAGTCGATGAAATTTGGCTGGCATTTGTCACTCCGGATGCTGAAGGTTCCTGCTGCTCGCAATGCTGCTGTTACACCTCACGCAACACAACACCAAATGGCAGTGGCTCACAACTCGGCGTGCCTGCCTGTGGCCACGGACCTCGTGGTGGGTATGAGATGTGGGACGCCCACTGTTAATTGTGTTGCATTCCAAGTTATTTGATAGTGGCTCTCCCGCTTTACATTTCCGTGGGAGGACTTAAGAGGTGTAGTCACCCTTAGGACCCCATTAGCCACCGGAGCCCCACATCCTAATTTTTTCCCCTGCACGTGCCCTTTCATGTCTGTGGTGGGAGGAGCGATGTGTGTATTGAGGTGCATGTGGCGATGATAGCAACGCTTGGGAATGGTAGTGAGCGCTGTAATGGGAAGGGACTGCAGCACTCGTGCAGGATTTTGAGAGTGGCTGAATGGGAGAGTCGCGGGGAATCCCCAATGAGCTCAGCAAGGGCATGGAGACTACTCGCGGATTGGGAGGCTGTCTCCGTGCAGCAGGAGGTGGTGAGGCTGGCCGACACGGAGAGGGAAGCCGAGGATTTCGTGACCAAACTGGTGACACGCACAATCGCGCACGAGAATGCCAAGCGTGCCATGGAAAAGGGAGGGAATTTATGTTCCAATTGAGGAGGAGCTGTTGCGTGCGATTAAATGGCGTGTGTGTACAGGCGAAGAACAGTCTCACTCACTTCATTTGCGGCGTGCCTGTGGTGGAGATTGCAGTGGCTAAAGACACTCCCAGCGCACTGAGGAATGTGAGCTGCGGTGACGGAGGAGGACTTGGGCGTCCGCGATCCTCCAAAGGACGCGGCCCGAATGCGAGGGGACTGTTTGCATGCCGGGTGTGCAAGCGGCTGCTCAAGGCGTGTGCCAGCAGGGAGCGGCACCGGATTGGGAGACACGGGGGCGCCACACTCCCGGAGGACCCGCCGTGCATGGCGGCGCTGGATGCGGCTGAGGACGCGGCTGCAGAAAGGAGGGGAGGAGAGGAGAGAATGGCCGGCACATGAGGCTTGCCGTGTTCAAGCGGGAACTGGAGCGTGTGTGCTGCAGGTATCGGATGCGTGAGGTGCGGCAGGTCGAGGAAGGGCGCTACGAGGCATGCCACGTGGGGCACCCACTGAAGCAACCCGCCTGTGAGAAGCGGCGCGTCCTTGGCAAATGATACAGGCACATGAGGGAACAGTGCGCTGATGCTGGAGAGGGCGCTTATAAACAGAGCACTGGTACGGGCTCTCATGCCAAGCTCCCGTCACTTGTTTACACCGACCCAACCTGTGCGGTAGGCTGTGGTACTCCGCACTGCATTTTGTTGAGCAGCGTCACAGTCCCGGGTATGAGGAAAGCGGCCACGTTCCCTCAGGCTGTTTGATGGGAGGGCCATGAGCCATCGGTGGGATGTCACGCCATGGGAGCATATCAGCAACGCGATGGTTATGCCGCTGTGGAGTCAACCCGCTGGATGGCATTTTGTGTGAGAAGTCAATGGAAGGCATAATGAGTTGAGAGGACTGGGAGCAGAGCACACGGAGGAGCATCAAACCCCTCTGAGCAGCTTCCCTTTGCTGTGGCTTGTCAAGTGACTGCCAGGAAGGGTTTACTTAATGCGCTTTCCATTGCTTTTCCTCGTGGTCGTGCCGTGCTGTGTTGGTACGCGGTGAATTTGCCTTGTCGGGCAGAGGGAAGTGGAAATGAGATATTTGAGCCCGGTGTGCTCCGTTACTAATGAGGAGTGTGGCACCTGATTGTGCGTACGGCTCCACATTGTGTTGCTCATGTGTTTGATGTGCCCCGATGAGTCTCTCAGGTGGCTGTGGCATGTGATGTGTTGGGAGCCGATGGTGTCGCCGGGAAGCAAATGCGTGGGACCTTGTGGCCGCATCCATTGGTGCGCATGTGGCATCCTGATGGCTGCGTATGTGTGTGTGTGTGACTTCCACTGAATGTTCCTGAAGTGGTGAATGGAGAGGCTTTTGACAAGCGAGCTGAGTGTTCAATGATATGCGTTAGTTTTAGCCCCGCTAAGGAAATGTGAGAGCCACGCACCATTTGTCGAGGCACATCGCAGAGCCGTCCATCGGCAGCAACAACTTGACTGGCAGCTGTGAGTGTGGGGCATAACGAAATGGATGGGCTCGTGTGAATGGGACGGAAATATGACTGCCGTACGGGCGACATTTGCTGCTGCTGCTTGGATATTTGTCAGTTTGTTTGGAGGGATCGTCAGTGTGGATGAAGCAAGCGCCCGTGAGGATATTGGAAGTCAGCGGGAAGAAACTCCCCACAACGTTATAACGAAATGTGCAACCCAGCGTGAATGCACACCGACAAATCGCGGCAGGTGCAATAAATGGAAAGAGAGCGCTGACCATTAGGGGCTCAGTTTTGTATTGGAATGGTTTGGACTTTCCTGATTGGTTTGAATAAAATGAAAAATAAATCATGACGTGCCGACATGACGCCAAACCGCTGACGTGTGGCTGGCAACCCGCTTTGAATGAGTGAAGCTTCTGTTAAAATTAAATGAGGCTCCATGGAGGGAATTGGAACCGTGTGGTTAGCGCGATGACACCGCTTAAATAATGGCGAGCATTTCCCAATTCATTTTGTAACTCCGTGGAATATAAACATGCGCCCCAAATATATTTGCCACCCCGGCCCCGCGAGCACCGCCGAGTGCGACTGGGCGTGGCGGAGGCGTGAGGGCGCTGGAGGTGCTCAAACGGGAGATGCGGCCATAGGGCCCAATGGATGTGCGGTTGTGACAGGAGGTGTTGAAGCCATTTCTCTTTTGTTGTAATTGGAGAGGCGTGCGAGTGGGAAGCTTTGAAGGGATCGTAACACCCGCCACGGCCAATGAAGCGAGGGAAGTGTGAGACCATGCGTGAGAGGGAGGGAAGGAATGAAGTGAGTTGTGGTGTGTTTCAGTGGAGCGTGTGTGACCCAATGTGTGAATGCAATGGCCTTACGACATTCCGAGGTGTGTGGTGGGAGTGGCCCTTACACGTGTCCAAGCAATGGAAATGAAGCTGAGCTGCGATGATATTTTCTTTTATTATGCTTTGCGGAAATAACTGAGCACGTCAAACTGTGTGTGCCTGCCATGCCACAAACCATTTATTTGTTTGCGGTCACTGCGCGCAGTTCATGCAGGGAAGGTGATGGAGCGCAGTGCCCAATTAGGCAAATAATGTTGAGAGAATGTGCGGAGGTGTGAGGGAACCGTTAATGGCTCCTGGGCATGCGACTGTGGAACATTTCAACCATTGTAGGCTTGAGGAGTAATGTGGTGTTGCTGCCACGTGCGTATGGTGGGAAGTGTCACACCGCTCTCCGTTGCGATACGCCGCCAAGCGGTGAGGGGACTGCTGTGACGCCGTGCTGCCACTGGAAGGGATAAAATAGAAGGCTGAAGTGCAGTTACCCCTCGTGTTTCCGCATGCTGGTATTACTACCACTGCCCTGCACCATGCGCATCCGAGCACTCGGGGCACGTGATGGAGACCGAAAGCATGCAGCAGTTGTTGCCCGCATTGAGGTTTCTGACCTCGGCATGGGGCAGGCGTGTTGGGATGTTGAGATATGCATTGGAAGTGAGTTTCATTATTTCCAGCATTAGTGCATATGATTTGCTGCCCGGGTTGCATATAATCCCTGCGGGTTTGTGTGGCCTCACGTGCCGTTGGTGTGTGGCCTGCAGCCTCGCTTTTGGTATCAGCGGGTGATGTTTGCTGTGAGTGTCATTGGGGCTCACTTGTGTGCCCGTGTGTGTGTTAGTTTGAGTATGGAGTGGAATAATTCTCAGTGAAGTGGAACTATGCGGTGAGAGCGGTTTGTGTGGCAGTGTGGCTGGAGGATCTCCCAATGCGATTGAAGGGAGGCTGCGATAAGTGAGGAGTGGGGGCGTGCACTGTGGAGCGCAGGATGGAGCTGAAGCAGCACACGAGAGCTGAAGGCAAAGTAACAGCACTGGAATTCCCAATGCCAGCAATGTGTTGAGTGCACGGGGAGTGTGTCATCCTTTCGTGTGTCTCACGAGGGAATTGTGCTTTCATTGGCATTCAGGCAGCAGCGTGGGAAATGTGTTGCTCTCTGCAGTGCCTCATTGTGCTGCGCTCAGTGGAATGTCTTCCAGCAATCGGCTCACTGGCATGAGATCAGTTTTGTGTAGGCACGGTGCCCATGTGTTGGAGTGAAGGAATTATGAAGGCAAGTGACAGTGGTGGGAGCGAGAGGAATGCGGTGGAGCCACTTGATTGATTGGAGTTGGGCGGAGCACTGACCCTCCGTGGGCGGAATACCGTTGCATGTCATTGGTGTGCATGGCTGCCTGCGTCATGGAGTGACTTCGCGGTGTGAGGGCAGCCACGTAATGTGGTCGCAGCACACACTCGAAGCAGGCACTGCGATATCAAATGGACCATATTGCCTCAGCGCTGCCTTCACTTCAGAGGGCTTTGATTTCCTCAATGAGTGAAGTGGCCTTGCATGAGTGCCTGAAGGTAAGCTGTGCTGTGTGACTGTGAGGAATGGCCATTGCACCTTAACAAATCGGGATGCGATTTGTTTGAGTGTTGAGCTGCTGGCCGTGCAACTGCTCCGTGACTTATTCCTGTGAGCATTTGGATGGAGGACGCAGCTGAGAATGGCGTGTGCAGTGTTGGTAGCAGGGAGGGATGTGTGATGCCAGCTGACTTTGGCTGCACGCCCCTGCAACAAATGCTGCCTCCAGTGGTGTAATGTGGCAGTGAGCTGAGGAGTGAGGGCCATGCGTGCGTGCGGTGTGGCCGTGCGAGTGCGGCCCATTTGTGACAGGCACTTTCATATTGCTGCACAGCCACACCTTCAGAGCACTGATGTGAGTGGGAAGCCCATTGCGCTCCAGTGCGTGACGCGGTGTGGCTTAACAATCTCCACGCGTGGCATTGGTCTGCCACTTTCTCATATAATCCATAATTCCCATTGAAGGGATGTTTATTCCCTCTTGACTGTGTCTGTGCTTTATTGCTGTACGTTGCCTGTGTGTTTGTGCCACTGCTCACTCGCCCTCCCTTTCATTTCCTTCACTCTCTGATTGTACGCATAGCACTGAAAGTGTAAAATAAACACAAGCGGATTATATAAATGGAAGGAGGGGGAGTTAAGCGGACAAGGGGTATGACTAAAAGGAGGGGCGCTGCTCCTGTTGTGCGGGGTCCCGCACGCGATCAAGTGACGGCTGTTGTAGGACCAGCGATATCTGGCGATGGGCTTATGCAGCTTATGGCTAAAATGGATGCGATGAAACAAGAATTAAAGGAGGAAATGGATGCGATGAAACAAGAAATAAAACATATTGGTAATAGTGTTAATAAGTTGGAGGCGAGGGTGGAAGGCCTCGCCAACAAAGGAATTAAGGTAGTAGACGGCGCGTACGATGCCGTCTACTACGCAGAATGGAGACATGTCGTGAGGAGCGATGAGTACGGGGAGGGGAAGCTTGGGATGGGCGTGTTGGACGCGACATCAGGAAAGCAGCCCGATTTATGGTCCGAGAAGCAGGCGGATGCCCTCTATGATACCGCAGAGCCGTGGGAAGGCGATGTGGTGCCGGGTGTGAGCGGGAAACTTGTGATGGCGGTTCTCTCGTCAGTGAAAGGATGGCCGTACATTTTGTTTGATGAGAAAGTGGTACAGGAGGAAAAAGCGGAATCGCTGACAGGCTACAATGCGGTGTGTGACGCCTACATACGCAGGAGTAATCTGCGAGTGTGGAACATTGTTAAGAAAGGGCTTGACAAGTGGTTTGTAAGTAGACTTAGTGAATATCCGAGCAACTTTACTGTGATCGGCACGCCCGGAATAGGCAAATCGTTTGCCACCGGCTCCCTGCTGCTCTACCAAGTGCTGCATTACAAGTCAGAGAACCTGAAAGTGGTGGCTTACTTTATGAAGGAGAGGGCGTATATTTTCCACCGCGAGGATAGGAGGGTTGTGTTTTACAAAAAGGAGGAGGTCGCTGTTGATGAAATTGAAGAGATGGTAAGTAAAGGTGTTGAGGGTTATATAATATATGACATGTGTGGGGTCATAACAGTATTCACAGCCTGCCGGACAAGTGGGGTGTTGTTCTGCTCACATCTCCGAAGAGTAGTAATTATGAGCGGTGGAGTGCAGATCGTCGCGGCGAAACGTTGCCCATATACGTCGACTGTTACGAGTATGCTGAGTTCAAGGCTGTACTCATATGGGAGAGGAAGAAGCTGGGGTCGGATCGTCTCAGGCTCAGGGAACGCCCGAGCACCATATTGGAGGACTGGGAAGTGCTGAGGAACCGTATTTACAAGGTGGGCCCGGTGCCACGATATGTCCTGAGGAGTGATGGTGTGTTCAATGCACGCGTCCGCGTGATGTGTGGTGCTGTTAAGACTTTGAATTATGACGATTTGGGCAATTTCATGAGGAGGCTGAGAAACGAGAAGGAGTGGCCAGGAGATAACACAACCCATAAAATCGTGATGCTGGTCCGCACTTTAGGGGACGAGGGGGACGCGTGCAGAAACCAAACCGTATCATCACATATACGGACGCAACTTAACATAATAGTAATACAACACTTCTGCAACACTAGGGTGTCGTACAGTGCATTATGTACGGCTGCAGAGCATGGAGCGCACGCCCTTGAGGAAGCGGGCATACTGGCCTTTCTGATTCGGAGTGTGTCGGATGTGATGGTACGGCACCTGAAGTACCTCCCACGGGAAGGTGAGACGGAGAGGTCCTGCACTTCGGTGCTTGCCCGAGTGAGTGCCTGGGGCCGCGTGCCCTCAAGAAGAGGTGGTTTCGATGATGGAGATCAAGACCTTTTGCTTCAGCCGGACAAACTCTACAGCTCTACGTCTGTGAACTTTCCCGTCGTGGATGGCTTTTTCCTGGTGGATGCGGTGGGCGAGAGGGTTGGAGTTTCGTTTACCGAAGGAGCGGCGGCCCCCACCCAAACTATTGTGCTGATCCAAGTGACCAGAGCAAGAGATCACCACACCACGACCAGCAAAGTGGAAGCATTTCGCAAGCGCATGGCGAGGTCCTTCACCAATTGGAAAGAATGGAGAGCCGCCTCAGCTACGAAATAATTTATGTTCAGCACGCAGACAGCACGACACTCACCGGCAGGCAGCGCTGTGCCCGCAGTGGTGTGGCTAATGATGCAGGCAATGAGCGGTTCTGGAGCGGCATCCATCAGTTTCGTGTGAAACTGGATGCCCCAATTGCCAAGCTACTTTTCAAAGATATATATGGCGCTGAGTTAATAGAGGAGGCCGGCGCTCCTGTTGCTACAGAGACTCGCATAAAAAGGAGAAGGGTGGAGGACGTTGCCGCTACTGTTTGAGACTTGCGCCACGCCAAAAAGCAACAACACAGGGGCTGGTGTTGGTAGCGAATGAATGAACATGTGTTCCGACCCCCATTGTGACTTCCTCATATTTCCATTGTTTCCCCCTGTGCATGTGTGTGTTCCTAATTTGTTGTTTCCATTTTTCCCTTTCATTTTTAGTGTGGCGGCTGCGAGAGAGCGGTGAAGACAGCCAGTGAGGTGTGAGGGCGTCTCACATGTCCACACACTACCACAGCAACACGCATTGCTGCACGGCGCGCGGTGAGCAGACTGTTTGCAAGGTGCATTGTGTCCCTTTTATCCTGCTGTTTTATTCATTCAGATATTTGTTACTTTTATTTTTTATTTTTCTCACATTATTATACATATGCCACTCGTGTGGCGGCCATGGCACGCTCTCACCATTTAGGGCCTATCCTCCTTGTGGCGGCTTGAGTTAACTCTCGCCTGCAATATCGTTGCTTTCACTCATTGTTTTGTTTACATTTTAATGCTTTGGGCTTTTGTGGGATTTATTTTTTCTTCTATTTTGGTAATTGACATTATGTGTGCGTGCGTGTGTTCGTGTCGGAGCAGCTGTGTTGTGGTACAGCGGTTGGCGCTGTCACTTTCATTCGAATAGGGCTCTCTTCCCTCAGCACTCTCATTCCTTTCCTTTCTTTCTCGTTAGGGCTTTGTTGAGATGCGTGGCTGAATGGCCCAAGCGTTGGGTGGCTGCTGTGGCGGGCGCTTTATTACCCTTTTGGCAAAGCGCAGCCGGTTCCATCCGACTTTGACTTTGAAAGGGCCGTCTGTAAACGGAGGCGCCGAGTTGCTTCTCTCGCACCGGCTGGGAGTTGGAGTGGCGGCATCGGGCGATTAATTTCGGACTAGGCATTCTTTTTGCCTTCTCTTTTCTTCATTGTGCGGATTAGCGGTTGAAATAACGACCCACGCTGGCGAGCAGAAGGAATTGCACTCACACGCACCACGCCTGATGCCATGGCCGTGTGGGACTCAGTTTTGGAAATGGAGCCTGCCTGTTTCGCCGGTGAGTGGTGGCCGCGTCTTACACGTTGGTGCGGAGGGAGTGTCCACCATTGCGGCACGGAGCCCCGCCTTGTGGTGGCCGTGGCAGTTCACCCGTTGAAGTCACCCGAAACCCCTCGTGTCTGGCGGGCTGCACGTGACATCGGTGGGATCCCTTCTGTCGGGGTAATCAGCCGCGGAACACATAACAGCCACATTTCCGGAGAGTAAACTTGCGCTGAGCCAAATTTCTTGTTATGAGGCCCTTGAGATGCAATCGCATTTGCCTCACGTTAGTCTCCACATGTGATCGATGGTACGGCGCTTCGCATATTGTGGAAAGGAATAAATGTGCCTGACAGATCATACCAATTGGTAGGTGCTGGACCTTGACGCTGCAATGAGCGGTCTGCCGCAAACATCAGGAAGGTGCTCTGTTTTGAGAAATTGTGCCATTCGGTCCAAATAGTGCAATTGAGTGAAATGCTGCACGTGGGTGAGATGGTGTTGTCCTTTCTCAGCTGAACGCGATTACCTGCTTTATTCCCAGTTCCCTTTCAATCACTCTCGTTTATTTCGCAAGGTGTCATGCCGAAGATGAGGACCGCGTTGTGCTTGGGATGTTGTGGAGGATGGCAGCGTTGTGATTACTGTTGTCTCCGGTGTGGCTTATTTCTATTCCATATTTGGCTGCTGCTGATTGGATTGCAGGTGTTTTTTCTTTTGATAATATTGTTGCGGCCGCTTTGAACTGCTTTATTTTCACTGCTCCTCCTCATGCCCACAGGCAGGGCGGATGAATTGTTCTCACTCCGCCACCTCCGCTCCTCCACTCGAGGTTCCGTGGGTGGCCGGCTGAAGGCGTGTGGGAAGTGAGGGACCGGGAGTCCGCGTGTTTGTGACGGTGGAGTAATCTCCGAATGCCGACTGTGTTGGTAACGGTGGTGTGTGTGTGTGGACTTCCACATGAGTTGATGAAATTTGCTTGGCATTTGTCACTCCGGATGCTGAAGATTCCTGCTGCTGGCAGTGCTGCTGTTACACCTCACGTAACACAACACCAAATGGCAGTGGCTGACAACTCGGCGTGCCTGCCTGTGGCCACGGACCTCGTGGTGGGTATGAGATGTGGGACGCCCACTGTTAATTGTGTTGCATTCCAGGTAATTTGATAGTGGCTCTCCCGCTTTACATTTCCGTGGGAGGACTTAAGAGGTGTAGTCACCCTTAGGACCCCATTAGCCACCGGGGCCCCACATCCTAATTTTTTCCCCTGCACGTGCCCTTTCATGTCTGTGGTGGGAGGAGCGATGTGCGTATTGAGGTGCGTGTGGCGATGATGGCAACGCTTGGGAATGGTAGTGAGCGCTGTAATGGGAAGGGACTGCAGCACTCGTGCAGGATTTTGAGAGTGGCTTAATGGGAGAGTCGCGGGGAATCCCCAATGAGCTCAGCAAGGGCATGGAGACTATTCGCGAATTGGAAGGCCTGTCTCCGTGCAGCAGGAGGTGGTGAGGCTGGCCGACACGGAGAGGGAAGCCGAGGATTTCGTGACCAAACTGGTGACACGCACAATCACGCCCGGGAATGCCAAGCATGCCATGGAAAGGGAGGAAATTTATGTTCCAATTGAGGAGGAGCTGTTGCGTGCGACTAAATGGCGTGTGTGCAGGCGGGAAACAGTCTCATTCACTTCATTTGCGGCGTGCCTGTGGTGGAGATTGCAGTAGCTAAAGACACTCCCAGCGCACTGAGGAATGTGAGCTGCGGTGGTGGAGGAGGGCTTGGGCATCTGCGATCCTCCAAAGGACGCGGCCCGAATGCGAGGGGACTGTTTGCATGCCGGGTGTGCAAGCGGCTGCTCAAGGCGTGTGCCAGCAGGGAGCGGCACCGGATTGGGAGACACGGGGCGCTACACTCCCGGGGACCCGCCGTGCATGCGGCGCTGGATGCGGCTGAGGACGCGGCTGCAGAAAAGGAGGGGAGGAGGAGAGAGTGGCCGGCACATGAGGCTTGCGTGTTCAAGCGGGAGCTGGAGCGTGTGTGCTGCAGGTATCGGATGCGTGAGGTGCGGCAGGTCGAGGAAGAGCGTTACGAGGCATGCCACGTGGGGCACCCAGTGAAGCAACCCGCCTGTGAGAAGCGGCGCGTCCTTGGCAAATGATGCAGGCACATGAGGGATCAGTGCGCTGATGCTGGAGAGGACGCTTAAAAGCAGAGCACTGGTACGGGCTCTCATGCCAAGCTCCCGTCACTTGTTTACACCGACCCAACCTGTGCGGTAGGCTGTGGTACTCCGCACTGCATTTTGTTGAGCAGCGTCACAGTCCCAGGCATGAGGAAAGTGGCCACGTTCCCTCAGGCTGTTTGGTGGGAGGGCCATGAGCCATCGGTGGGATGTCACGCCATGGGAGCATATCAGCAACGCGATGGTTATGCCGCGTGGAGGCAACCCGCTGGATGGCATTTGTGTGAGAAGTCAATGGAAGGCATAATGAGTTGAGAGGACTGGGAGCAGAGCACACGGAGGAGCATCAAACCCCTCTGAGCAGCTTCCCTTTGCTGTGGCTTGTCAAGTGACTGCCAGGAAGGGTTTTAATGCGCTTTCCATTGCTTTTCCTCGTGGTCGTGCCGTGCTGTGTTGGTACGCGGTGAATTTGCCTTGTCGGGCAGAGGGAAGTGGAAATGAGATATTTGAGCCCGGGTGCTCCGTTACTAATGAAGAGTGTGGCACCTAATTGTGCGTACGGCTCCACATCGTGTCGCTCATGTGTTTGATGTGCCCCGATGAGTCTCTCAGGTGGCTGTGGCATGTGATGTGTTGGGAGCCGATGGTGTCGCCGGGAAGCAAATGCGTGAGACCTTGTGGCCGCATCCATTGGTGCGCATGTAGCATCCTGATGGCTGCGTATGTGTGTGTGTGTGACTTCCACTGAATGTTCCTGAAGTGGTGAATGGAAAGGCTTTTGACAAGCGAGCTGAATGTTCAATGATATGCGTTAGTTTTAGCCCCGCTAAGGAAATGTGAGAGCCACACACCATTTGTCGAGGCGCATTGCAGAGCCGTCCATCGGCAGCAACAGCTTGACTGGCAGCTGTGAGTGTGGGGCACAACGAAATGGATGGGCTCGTGTGAATGGACGGAAATATGACTGCCGTACGGGCGACATTTGTTTGCTGCTTGGATATTTGTCAGTTTGTTTGGAGGGACCGTCAGTGTGGATGAAGCAAGCGCCCGTGAGGACATTGGAAGTCAGCGGGAAAAACTCCCCACAACGTTATAACGAAATGTGCAACCCAGCGTGAATGCACACCAACAGATCGCGGCAGGGTGCAATAAATGGAAAGAGAGCGCTGACCATTAGGGGCTCAGTTTTGTATTGGAATGGTTTGGACTTTCCTGATTGGTTTGAATAAAATGAAAAATAAATCATGACGTGCCGACATGACGCCAAACCGCTGACGTGTGGCTGGCAACCCGCTTTGAATGAGTGAAGCTTCTGTTAAAATTAAATGGCTCCATGGAGGGAATTAGAACCGTGTGGTTAGCGCGATGACACCGCTTAAATAATGGCGAGCATTTCCCAATTCATTTTGTAACTCCGTGGAATATAAACATGCGCCCCAAATATCTTTGCCACCCCGGCCCGCGAGCACCGCCGAGTGCGACTGGGCGTGGCGAGGCGTGAGGGCGCTGGAGGTGCTCAAACGGGGAGATGCGGCCATAGGGCCCAATGGATGTGCGGCTGTGACAGGAGGTGTTGAAGCCATTTCTCTTTTGTTGTAATTGGAGAGGCGTGCGAGTGGGAGGCTTTGAAGGGATCGTAACACCCGCCACGGCCAATGAAGCGAGGGAAGTGTGAGACCATGCGTGAGAGGGAGGGAAGGAATGAAATGAGTTGTGGTGGTGTGTTTCAGTGGAGCGTGTGTGACCCAATGTGTGAATGCAATGGCCTTACGACATTCCAAGGTGTGTGGTGGAGTGGCCCTTACACGTGTCCATGCAATGGAAATGAAGCTGAGCTGCGATGATATTTTCTTTTATTATGCTTTGCAGAAATAACTGAGCACGTCAAACTGTGTGTGCCTGCCATGCCACAAACCATTTATTTGTTTGCGGTCACTGCGCGCAGTTCATGCGGGGAAGGTGATGGAGCGCAGTGCCCAGTTAGGCAAATAATGTTGAGCGAATGTTCGGAGGTGTGAGGGAACCGTTAATGGCTCCTGGGCATGCGACTGTGGCACATTTCAACCATTGTAGGCTTGAGGAGTAATGTGCGTTGCTGCCACGTGCGTATGGTGGGAAGTGTCACACCGCTCTCCGTTGCGATACGCCGCCAAGCAGTGAGGGGACTGCTGTGATGCCGTGCTGCCGCTGGAAGGGATAAAATAGAAGGCTGAAGTGCAGTTACCCCTCGTGTTTCCGCGTGCCAGTATTACCACCACTGCCCTGCACCATGCGCATCCGGGCACTCGGGGCACGTGATGGAGACCGAAAGCATGCAGCAGTTGTTGCCCGCATTGAGGTTTCTGACCTCGGCATGGGGCAG
>NHOR01000404.1:0-67778 GCA_002287245.1 Trypanosoma congolense | reverse complement strand
TTACTGACCGCGGAAGACGTGTCAACGCTCAAAACGATCGCCGAAGAGGCAAGAAAAAAGCGATGAGAATCATGGTAAGGCAGAAGAAGTGGTGAAGGGTTTTGACGCTCAACACAAGCTGGCAAATGAGTCTACTGAAAATGCGCTTGGTGAATGCCGTATCGAAGCAAACTGCAACACGACGGCCTCGTTTCTTACCGTCCTGCAGTGCCATATTGAAGGTCAAGAACACGGTAGTAATACTGATAATAAAACTATACACAGCATTTGCAGCGGAAAGGACTACAAAAAGTACCTAAAGGGCACTTTAGAAACGATATTGATAACTGAAAAGGTATTGGCAAGGAAAAATACTTCAGCGGCACCGGGAAGCGCTCAGGGCGGCCATGGAAAAGTGGAACACTACGGACAGGAAAAGGCTACTTACGACTCCGGGGAACCAACCTTCAATGTAACAGATGAATGGGAGAAGTACGTCTTGAATGCTAGCACTCACATGAGCCGTCTGGACGAGCACGTGCAGACCACACACGAAGCCAACCTCCTAACCACGTCGTATCTCTCGATCATTTATCAAATGCGTGAAGACATTGCCAACGGCCAATCCATAAAAGCCATTGTCACCAATGCCGCAAGGCTGGTCAAAAAGGCGCCCAAGGTGTCGTGGGGAAAACCGGCAACACCTCCCCCAACGCCTCTCACTCTACCCAGGGAAGAAAAGAAGAAGTCCAAGTCACCGTCCAGCTGGAGGGGCTCAAGTCCTTGGAGGACGAGGACCATGACCCAGCCCACTCCAAGGAGAGTTTCCCCAAAGCTTATGTTTATCTTTTGGGCCTCGCCCTTCCCCTGTGCTGCCTTGTTATTGGGATCACCCTGTACGGGCGTTCTCCGCAAACCACAGTCCCGGTCCTCTCCCTCGCATACCGAGACAAGGCCAGCATGCCCGTGGAGGCCGCCACGATGCATAAAGGGGTGAGGGACTCCCTAACCCATTTCTAATCTACTCAACTTCCCCCATACACACTTCCATACACACACACCCTTTTATAAACTCTCCCCAGGAATCTCCGTGGTTTGGTGTTGGTTTTGGTGCTGAAGGAAGAGTGCACTCCGTGCGACCAGTAGAGTCGACAAGAATAAAGCAATGAACGTTGGGATGGTGAGGCCTTGGATGGTGGTGGTGGTGATTTTCAGTGTTTAGAGCCTACGAGTGTCTTACCCATCCCCATTCCGAGGAGCCGTTGTCAAAGCGGAGACACCCTCCGGAAAGCTTTGAATCCAGCCCTCCTCTTTGGCGAGGCGCATGAGAAAGAGGAGCCGTACGACGTCCTGAAGTTCCCCCTCACCCACGGCGCCCCGGTAACCGTGAATACTCGTGTGGCTCCGGCACGGCTCACCGCGAAGACGACCGGGATACCAGAAAATCCATTCCCATGACCTGCTCTCTATGGGTTCACCCGGCGAGAGAGGAAGAATGCACCCTTTACCGACAGCGGGTACATGCCGTGTGTGGTGTACGAAGAAAGGCCCAACAATTGGGATGAACATGGAAGGGAGTGCCCGAGTGGTCGTGAGGATCCGAGGTGGACGGCGTCCAACACCGGAGAGCGGGCGCCGGGGCATGGAGCCGCCACGTTGGAATGCGGTTTTCGCGACGGCCTGAGCGAGGGAAGTGGATCGGGATGTCCAGAAGGCCCGGGACACGCTGCGGGAAGCACTCCATGGGGAAAACGATGGTACCATCCGCTGTGCCCCAGGACGCGGTTTCTGCATGAGCGACGACAGCGGGAGCGCACCCTCATGACACCTGTCTGGACGACCTGCCGAGTAGGCCAGCCTAGCGCGAACCACAAACGGCTTTTGCGCAACTCCTAACCCTAGCCCCGCTTTGCCTTCCAGTGCACACCACGGTGGCGCTTTGTTCTGGGGGTGCTTTCCCCATTTCCTCACCACCCCATAAACGTTTCCCCACCTTTTCCGAAGGAAAGGGGTAAGGAAGATGAACTTTGTGTGGTGGAGAATGGGGGGCTGCTCTTGGGGGTGGTAAGTGTCGTGGGAAGGATCCGTATGGAAATGGGGACTCAGACCGATCACAATGGAGATCACCATGCAACTCTCTGCGGTTTTCTGACGGCAGCCGTGCAGAAATAAAAAACCACAAACCACCCTGGTGCCAGAAAAGCCTTGGGACAGGCTATTTGTGGAACGCCTGAAGGGGACGACATCAAAACCTTTTTGCTGGGCTTCCCAGTACGCACCAAAACCCTGAAAACCGCAAGAATTGGTGTGGGGAATGTAGATACAGTGATGGGAGCCACTACCCCGGATGGTCCATGCCGCATGACATCCTTTGCATCTGCACGGTGGGGGAAACTGGCACCCCGTTACTCATTACTCACAGGAGAGTGGTACCAAAACGTTATGTGGGAAGCCTGCCACGGAATTGGGATGCAATGGTGCGGGAAGTAATGGGTGCTCTAATAGCCATGGGTGGACGGAGTCCAAGAATGGCGAAAGTTCGGAGGGACACTTAAATGCCACCTGGCATGCTTTAGTCAAGCCGTGTTTGGAAAACGGGCTTGCTCTCACTCTAGAGGCTGCAAATAAGACTTTGCTGGGCAAACTAAAAGTTAAATATCGGAGCAGCCCAACCTGGGCACCGGGGCACAATGGCTGCGGGGAAAAGGGGATCGCTTGTGTGAGCTACAGCGCTTGGTGCGGGGCTCAATATGACTTCCCAGTGGCGATGAGAGCCATTGGAGGCACCCTCAGAACTCCCAACCTCACTCCCGCTGAAATGAACTCCACATGCTTCCTTCACGCCAGCCTGGACATGGACCACAACCTTGAAGGCGTCCACGGGGCCATGGAGCCGGTGGCGCGTCTACTTCTTCGTCGCAACAAGGCGGTTCTACAACGCCCAATCCCGAAGAACCCCTCAGCCGCCTCCCTACCCTCTTTTCCAATCACTACCGCAGCTTTCTATTACCGGCCACTTCATGGCCCTTTGGTGCTTTCGTCTCCCGGCTTTAATGCTCTAGAAACCAGTATCTTACCGCCATGAAGACCTCCCCATGTGTACCCTAAGCCCGTAAAGAGCCCCTTCTCCCAATCTTTTTTTCTTTTTTAGGGAGTAAGTGGGATGAGGCCTTTTGGGGTTGAAGGCGGCGGTCTTGGAAATGGTGTTTTGTGCAGGATGAGTTTGGGGAGTAGCCAAAATGATGATGCATTCAAGGTACTCGGTGAGGTGCTGAGGAGTACGGAGAGGGTGCTGAACACAACGACCATAAGCGCCCCTGTCAAGAGTTAAATGCAGGATGCACTTTATGGCAGAAGGGACAAGGTGCTGCGTATAGATTATTTGAAGGTCACGGTACAAGGTGCTTGCCACAGTCCAAGGCTAAGGGGTCTGTTGTGTTCCTATAAAAAGGTATCTCGGACTGCTTCACCGAGAGTCTTCACGGCACCCTACTGCGCACATGCACGCCTGGTCGAGGCAGTGTTGGATTATGTGGACTGGACCCATCCCGAGACACATGGTCCGGCGGAGGCGTGGAGCAGAAACAAGATTTGTTACAAAACGTGTGGAACCAAGTCCGTGAGAAGTGCCTCATTGGAACTGAGCTTAAGCAAAGCGGCGATAAATAGGTGGACGAGCTGCATAAAGCGCTAAGCGCTTTCAAGGAAAAATGGAAAACATCTGGGCACAATGCTGTCTATTTGGGAGGGCTACCTGGAGGAAGTGGCCCCTGCAGCGGCACTAGTGCGAAGGATATTTGTGCAGGCTATTATGCCAGTGGGCGGCAGCAGCAACATGTCCAGATTCCCTGGTTGGAACCGATCTAAAGGGCTCTTCCAAACCTGAAAAAGGAGTATCCTAGAGAGACGCTCCCTTAACTGGTTTCTACACCCACAAAACAGAACCAACAACCACTCTCTTGCCGATTTCAAAGAGTCTGAGTCCTCCGATCCCTCCACCACAACCAACACCACGGAAGGAGAGAAAATTGAGGACATGTACCCCACGGAGACATCAGCACCAACCCTTCAATCAAGCCCAAAGAGCCGCAGCAAACGATTTCCCACGGCACAAGGCCCCACAGCCACCAGCACTGCCCCCAACAACACTTCCAACACCGACAAACCCGAAATGCTGGACCCCACGACACCCCCTTTTTTCCTCCTCACCTAATAGATTCCTAGGTCTCTCCTCCACCACCGCTTGCCTTTTCAAGAATCCGTGACCCTCCGGGAAGCCATATGTGCCCCTTTCCCGTGGCCCCTTCCCCCCTTACATGGAGACTGCAAGCTTCAATAGAGGGGATCTCAGCCATGCCCCTCCGTGCTCCCACCACGACCCGGTACCCCAAACCCCTATATAACCACCCCAACCCACCCCTAGACACCTTCCCCCTAAAACCCCGAAAACATACCTGTCGAGGGGCCATCCAGACTCCGGGACCCACCCCTCGACCCCTGGTGGGAACGCCGGGCCGGGGTACACTTCTTATCTAAAAACGGAAACGGCCCCCTTGGGGGCTTATCAACGATAGGGGAAGAGGGTTATCCGAAATTATTGTACCCCAAAAATTGCTTCTTAAAAAAGTTTTCATTTTTTTCAAAAACCCTCTCTTTGAGCGAATCTCGGGATTTTTCCGAATTCCCCTTTTCGCTGTATTCCCATTTTTCTTGAAATTCCCTTTTTTGCCATATTCCCTTTTTTCCCAAATTTCCCTTTTTTGCCAAATTCTCTTTTTTGCCAAATTCCCTTTTTGCTAAATTCCCTTTTTTGCCAAATTTCCCTTTTTTGCCAAATTCCCTTTTTCGCCAAATTCCCTTTTTTGCCAAATTCCCTTTTTCGCCAAATTCCCTTTTTTGCCAAATTCCCTTTTTTACCAAATTCCCTTTTCTTCCAAATTCCCTTTTTTGCCATATTCCCTTTTTTGCCAAATTCCCTTTTTTTCAAAATTTCATTTTTTTGAATTCCCATTTTTCTTGAAATTCCCTTTTTTGCCATATTCCCTTTTCTTCCAAATTCCCTTTTTTGCCATATTCCCTTTTTTGCCAAATTCCCTTTTTTTCAAAATTTCATTTTTTTTGAATTCCCATTTTTCTTGAAATTCCCTTTTTTGCCATATTCCCTTTTCTTCCAATTTCCCATTTTTGCCAAATTCCCTTTTTTGCCAAATTCCCTTTTTTGCCAAATTCCCTTTTTCCCAAATTCCCTTTTTTACCAATTTCCCATTTTTGCCAAATTCCCTTTTTTGCCAAATTCCCTTTTTTGCAAAATTTCATTTTTTTTGAATTCCCATTTTTCTTGAAATTCCCTTTTTTGCCAAATTCCCTTTTTTGCCTAGTTCCCTTTTCTACGAAATTCCCATTCTTAGGAAATTCCATTTCTTAACAAATTCCCATTTTCACGAAGTTCTATTTTTTACCAAATCCCTCTTTTTTGCCGAATTCCCTTTTTTATCAAATTTTCTTTTTATCCCAAATTCCCTTTTTCGCGAAATTTTCTTTTTTACTAAATTCCTTTTTTGCCAAATACACTTTTTTGCCAAATTTACTTTTTTTATCAAATTGTCATTTTTGCCAAAATCCATTTTTTTCCAAAATTTCTTTTTTTTGCGAAATTTTCTTTTTTTATGAAATGCATTTTTTTGTGAAACTCCCTTTTTAACCGAATCTCTGGATTTTGGGAAATCCCTTTTTTTTTCTAATATATGTTTCTCTAGTTCCACCAAAGTCAATTGCCTATCCGTTAAAAAACCAAGGAATCTCTTGAAGCATGCCCGAACGTCTCGCATGGAGTCCTGATAGAGATGAAGATGACTCCTGGCTGCCGGAGCGCGCGCGTCCAAAATCAAGGAAGGAAGAAGTCGTGCTACTCCCCGAGGACGACGAGTGGATGATGGCCATTCGAACAACGAGGAGACAAGAATTCAGGAACACCTCATGGACAATGCGGACTCCAATCCGAGAGGTGCTGGTCGAAGGCATGAAGGACCCCAATCATTTGAACCTCTTCGACTTCCTCTTTCCCTACTACCGGGATGTCCCAGAGAATGTGGCCCGCTTCACCGTGGGGGACTTTCTCAGAAACCCCGAGCGGTGCATAGAGGACAAGCTCTGGCGAAGCAATATTGGGATGAGCCTGAATATGATGCGGGCGCGGCTGCGTGAAAGACTGCTCCATACCTCGTACGGCTTATTCTTGTGTCATATCCAGACGCTGGAAGAATGGGTTCGGAAGGGAAGGAAAGAAGCCGTGGAGCCTATTGCCCGACGTTTTCTGGAGGATGCCCTGGAGCAGGCGCAGGAGGCACCCACCCAAGCGGAAAACCCCGTCCAAAGGAAACCACGCGGTCCAAGGCAGGGGCCGTGGTTCCTGCCCTCCTCGTCTTCCTCGACCTCCGTGTCCACCGTGTCTTCGTGCCCCCGACTCGGAAGCAGCCCCTCGTCGGATGTGGAGTTTTTGGTGGAGTTTCCCTCACCACTGAAGAAGGAAGAGGACAGCCCCCCGCACGGGACCCAGCCTGCCCCAAGACGAAAGCGACCAGCATCCCCCGATGTGGAGGTCCTGAGTTTTGTCTACCTACCGAAGAAGCCACCAAGACAGGAAGACAGCCCCTCGTCGGATGTGGAGTTCCTGGGCGCCTTCGTCCCCCGACGTCGGAAACGAACGGCTCCAGCAACACTTCCACCACTTCCACCACCACCACCTCCACCACCAGTACCAGTACCAGTACAGGAAAAACCCATACCACCACCACCACCATCACCGAAGGAGCCCCCTCTGGATAGACCGCCTTTGGAGAGTACGGAGGCCCCCCTGACCCCACCCTGTCGTTCCCTGTGGACCTTGGAGATGGATGTGGGCATCGTCCTCCTGGAAGGCATTCGGAACCCCCACTGGGTCTTCTTGGACGATTTTCTGCGCCCCCTCTGTCCCGACCCCCAGTCGAAGTACCGCCACGGTTGTAGTCTGAACAACCTTCTTCAGAACCCCGTCCGCTGCATCCCCGACACCGCCTTTCGGGACAAAGTGATGCAGCAACTCTCCCGCCTGAGGACCCGGTTGCGGATCCACATGCTCGCCACCATTCGGTACTTGGCCTGGCGCAACATCACCACGTTGCGGGACTGGTCGAACTGGCAGGAGCACACCCCATTGGAACGAACCCCCCGATTCCTCCTGGGAAACGCCCTCGACAAGGCCATCGACGTGGCCGTGACGCCGTTTGTCCCCCCCTGCCCCATCCGCCATGCGAACGGGCCCGACGCCGAAAGTGACCAGGAGGAGGACCGGGACAGCAGCACCAACGGCAACCGTGGCGGTAACGCGGCTCGTTTGGATGGAAGTGGTCCACCGCCGGGGCCAGTGATATTGAAATGGTCGACCCGAATCCAAGAGGTGCTGCGGGCGGGCTGTTGGTCCTGGGAGCTTGTGCCCCTTGCGGACTTCTTGACGGAGGAATGGAGCTTCCACTTTGAAGAGGGAAACCGCCCCACAGCCTCTCTGGCCGCGTTTCGGAAGGTGCCCGCCCGGTATGTAGCCCATGAAAAAAGGCGGCAGGACATCCTCCAGGGTATGCCCTCCAAGCTGGAGGTCTTGAAGAATGCGGTAATCGAAGACGAGCAGTACCTGCAGCATGTCGGCGTCCACACCCTGGACCAATGGGACGGTATGCAGGAAACCTTCCGTCTGGAGGTGCGCTGGGTCACCCGCACGATCCTGGACGCCGCCTGCGAGAAAATCTGGGTGAAGAAGCACCGCCGAGGAAAACCCTGAGGGAAAAGGAAAACCATAACCACGCCCTCCACTCCACTGCTCATGTACATCTTTGCTTGCTTGCTGGCTGGCTTCTTTGTTTTTTAGTGGGTATGCCTTTTTAATGGAAAACGGCTTTCCAAACAATACACCCTCAACGCCTTTTTTAAGGCATGCTGCCTGTCCTCCAACCACCAACCACCAACCCCATACATCTCCGATCTCCCTCTTTCTTTTTTTCCTTCATTTTTATTCATAGGAATGCCCAAGGAAGCGTATGCAGTTGCCGTGCGGGAAAGCCTGGGTCCCACGGAAGTTCGGACGGCTTTCCCTTTCCCCCTGGACGACATCCAGCACCGTGGACTACGTGCTCCTCCATGAGTTGAAAGACAAGCGGCGGATCAATATGTACCACTTTCTCCTGGATTATGGCTGGGATAACCCTCCCTCCGTGAGCCTTGACGTTTCTCTGGGAGCCTTTCTGCTGGATCCACGAGGGACTGTTCCAGAGGAACCCGTACGCCAACAAATTCTCCGTCACATGCCCGGCATGCTGAGCCGCCTCTACTGGGATCTGGGCCAGGACCTCCGCAACCTCTGTGCGGGAGGCCTGCGCACCCTGGAGGACTGGGCGCACCACGGGTGGTACATGGTGGACCTCTCAGCCCTCTCCGAAGTGATCCTGGAGCAGGTGTTCTTCGAAGCACTCCATGGGTCGGCTCGGCCCCGGAAGAAAGTGTCCCGTACCGTTATAGGCCAGCGGAACGGGACCCGGAAGCGCCAGGACCGAAACCGAAAGAAGCGCTGGCGGATGAAGCAAGCGGCCAAGCGGGCGTGTCAGGGACTGGAGGCACCGGTGAAGGTGGAATGGCCTCCCGAACTCCACGACAACGTGGGCCTTGACCCACGCCCCAATACCTAACAGGGGTCTCCTCCTCTTCTACTCTCTTGCTTTTTGGCCGCCTCATGCCGGAAGCCACCCTACGCTAGGCTTTCCTACGCTGGACTATAGTATTCCAGCCCCATCCCCTCCACCTCTCTTTCTTGTTCCATCTCTTTCCCCTTCTCTCAAGTGTCAGCGTTACAGAAGATGGATCAAGAGATGAGGCGGGTGCGGTTTTGTATCATGTTTCTCGGGTTGATGATGATGTCTGGTGTATGGCCCTATGGGAATCGACGGTCCCTTTGGACACAGGCCAGCACCGTAGACGACAAGCCCGCGGCCCTCTGCCGTGTGCTCCGAGCGTCGGTCGTTCTCTTGGAAAGCCGTCAAACCCCGCCGACCTTGCAGAGCGCTTTGAGACGAGCCGTCTTTGGAAACGAGTAAAAGAATGACATCCGTACATTACTGGGGGCGCTGCCGGAAGCGTACCACATCCCTGGGAACCGCGAAAACGGGTGTGGGGCGTGCCGGCAGCCAGGCGATGGGAAGCCCTCCTCCCCCTCCTCCTCCCACTATTACTACTACTACACTCCCGGGCGCTCCATCCCCCATGACCTTCTGTGTTTGTGTGCGCGGGCACTCTCCGAACACCCGCACCTGTCTTCCCACAGCCCGTCGCATCGGGTATGCGGAAGGACGCCCGAGGACTTCCACGGTGGCCATGGCCAGGGGGGCGGGTCCTTGCCCACCGGCCGCAGCGGCGTGGACCCGTGGAACCGCACCTGGGAAGCCGTGGTGAAGCCGTGCCTGCAAGGGGGAGGAGGTGACGCCACCGAGCCCGTCAGCCGTTTCGAAGAGGCCTTGAAAGACTTAAAGAAACTCGTGGGGCCGGAGGGGGGGAACGCCGTGTGGGAGGGGGATCGTCCACCAACCTGTGGCGGAGAAGAAAAAGGAAAGGAAAAAGAAAAAGAAAGGCAAGAAGAAGGGACCTCGGGCCATTGCCGCGTGAAGTCGGACGAGAGGTGTGGAGCAGTCACCGGCTCACAGCCCTTTCCCTACCACCCGTGGTGGGAGGCGCTCCGAACGGCCCTCGAGGTCCGCCCGAAGCGGTACCGGCTGGCGGGACCCGGGCGCATCCTTCCCTGCCGCTCGGGTGTGGCCCACGGGAGTTTGGACCCCGCGCCCCTACCATGGCTCCTGGGTGCCGTCATGTTGGTGTTTTTGTGAATGGTTCCCTAGAAGACCTTTTTGCTGGTTTTCTCCTGGGTCACCCATCACCCGATATCTCCAAGGCCCTTCTCGGCAAACCTTATGACACAGTACCCTGTCCCCCTTCGACATGGTAAGGGTAAGGTTAGGGAAAAAGCATGCTCTTGGAAACAAGGCGAATGGGGATGCGGCCGCGAGGGATCGTGATGAGCATGGTCTCGCTCGGAGACGGTGCGGAGCATGGAGGCCGTGAGCGAAGTGGCCTAGGACGCCGGGACGGGTTTGAATGGGAAGGAGTACGACGCGCTGTGTGGGGTGTTTCAGGCCTCAGTGGAGTGATGGGAGGCATCCGAGAAGTCAGACAAGGTGCCCCATGAAGATTGGAAAACTGGCCTGCGCCACGCCCTGTTTCGGAATACCAACCAGAAGAACAATCTCAAAGGTATTACGGATAGTCTTCCCAGAGTTTAACAGAGGACGGGTCATCGCGGATGGAGGTGCGGCAGTTGCCAAAATGACGATCCGCACTACCCGGGTAGCTCCATCACGCACGACCTCATGTGCTCGTGCACACCGGTAAAGTACGGCGAGCCCTACTACGGGCACTTTTGGCTTTCTGGGTGACACCCCAAAGAACACAGCTTCAAGCTTTGCAACATGGCAAGAAATGGTATGGTAGAGACCGAGAAGGGCGGGTGGTATGTCGATAGCTGGAAGCGACAAGTGGCCAAAGGCCTCGAGCTGCCTTGGAAGACGGTGGAGTGGGAGTGCCTGAACGACCGGACGACGAGTACGGGGACAGGGTGTGGGAGTCCAGGTCTGGAAGAAATGGTGAAGAAGCTAAACGGTACCCTGCAGAACTTTACCCCATTGCTTAAGCCGGCGAATGGGCGCCATAAGCTTGGGGGTTTTGAAGACCACTACACCGCCAGCGACGGTATCGATGAGAGAAGGATCCATGTCCACTACGACACCTGCGCGAACCTCAAAAAGCCCAGGTGGAAGAAGCTCAAGGAGGCCCTCGATGAGACGACGCCGGCACAAGTCCTCCTGGTAGATCGCTCCGTCGCACCCACCGTGGAAGGGACGTGGTCGAGCAGGTGGAAGATTTGAAGGTCCAAGTGCAAACGTTCATCGGGGCCCTGAAGAACCAGACATCCAACGGTGGTGGAGCGAAGTCGTTCGGGGGTCACCCGGTACACCCAACCCTTGTGGTGGAGCCGATCCCGCGAACATTTGTGTCCAGTATCCGGAGTGGTGTTATGTCCGTGGCCGGCACCAGGAGCCCTGGTGGAAGAAACTCCAGGGTACACTCCAAAAAGCCACGCACGAACTCATCGTGGACCGCAACTTCACAACGGACCCCGCCCCCGGCAGTCGATACGCCCTGCCACCATCCGACACCCCCGAGCCACAAGAGGATACCGGGACCCCATCCAGACAACGCCATCAGATTTCCGAGGACTTCCCCGAAACCAACGCCACGGGGTTCAACCGGACGGCAGCACTCGAACTACTCCGAAACTATAACCTCACCAGCGACACCCTCATCCATCCGCCACCCTCCTGGCTCCTCGGTGTCACGATTGGCATCCTTTTCTAAAAAAAGAACCTCTTCCCATACAAACACCATTTGTGACTGAACATCCATACGTCTCCCACACACATCCGAAACTACCGTCTCCTGGATCCTTCTCTTTCCCTTGGGACGACCCTATTTTCCCACATCCCTGTGTTCAGCTCAGTCGGTAGGTCATAGAGGGATCGAGAGGAGTCGGCGTAGGAGGATAAGGATGCCCGGAGTGGTCTTGTGGTCGATGGTACGGTTTTGGGTGGGCGTGATGGGGGTGATGGGTGCCGCTCCGGCCCATGGTAAGGACCCCCATGGGCCTCCGCACCAGGCACTCTGCACGTTGCTGAAGGTGGCCGTACGGGAGTGGGGAAAAGAGGGAGAGCATCTTGCACCGCCTCTGAAGAAGGCCCTCCACCAAACCATTTTTGGCAACAACAGTGATGAAAAGGACGTGCAACCGTTAAGAGACCAATTGCCTGAAGCTTACCGTGATGTAGAAGACCGCCTTTCATCCCGGAGTCTCTGGTGCGGGCAACGTTTCAATCCTGACAACCCGGCGGGACAGCCGCGCTGGTCCGGGCACTCCGCTCCCCACGACCTGGTTTGTCTGTGCACTGCAGGGGACGGTGGATATCCTTTTACGGGAGACACCCAGGACAACCACACCCTGTGTGGTCAAAAGGAAGACGCCTTGGGAGCGAGCAACCATCAGGGATGGACGGGCAATGGAAATGTACAGGGAGAACGGCACGTAAGGGCCACGTGGGCCAATGTCACCACGCCGTGCCTCGAGCCCGCTGCGTCCGGTGAAGATTTGAAAGGTGCCCTGGAGAGTTTCTTAGGGCATCTGGTCAACACGTCGGGCCCAGAGAACGCCCATCGGTACCAACTGGGGGAAGGTACACCCGGCGACTACGATGCCTGCACGGGGTCTCCTCCTTATGGCGTCTGTGTCGAGTACTACAACAGCACGGCCACCAGATACCCCATGCCCTGGTGGGTAGACCTAGAGAAGGCCCTCATCGCAGACGCGCAACTCCAAAAGCAAGTCGCCGAGGAAGAAGAGCAGCGCAAACAGAAGCAGCAAGAAGCGGCAAAACACGAATCCATCCCCTCACCCACGGAGACGTCCCCGGGAAAGCAGTCCGCCTGGCTCGCGAAGAAGCACCACCACCATCACCACCACCACCGACACCACAGTGGTGCCCCCCTACTGTTGCCTTTTTCGGGCGTCCTTGGCACCGTCGTCCTGTGGCTTTAAGGTTCTAGAAATCTTATCTTTACTCAAACGCTGTCCCTACCCGAAGGTTCACGAAGACTCCCTAAGCCTTCCGTTTCTCTCAACTCTTCACCACATCCTTTTTGATGATCAAGCAAGGACCCAGAGTTATAGAGTGGTTCGCTCAGGATGCTCAAGCTTGGGGTACGGATAGGGGTGATGGTCTGGGTGATGGTGATGGTGGCGTGCGGGACCACTGGGGCTCATGGGGCCAGTGGTACTGGTGTTTGCCAACTGAATGAGAACGCCGCCGGTCTCCCGTGTGCCATTACCAAACTGGTGGAGAAGGCCAAGGAGGTCGCGGAAAGGCATGAGGACAAGGATGTCCGGGAAGCCTGGAGCAATATTCAGTACAACAAGGTGGTGGTGGACCATCGTGTGGACAAGTTGCCCGGCCTCATCGAGGAGGCTCAAGCCAAAGGAACACTGACGGCGAAGGACGCCTAAAAGCTGACAACAGTTTATCGGGATGCCTATATCAAAAATGCTCAGCAGCATAACAAGTCTAAAGCCGCCATGGAGGCACACAACCAAACCCACACGGAAGCGAAGAATTCAACCGCGTGGGTGCTGGGTGAGGGGTACGTCCAAGGCAACTGCCACATGGCCTCATCCCTCCTTGGTATTCTCGAGTGCCATGTGAAAGGCAGTCAGCCGGAGGGTAACCTGAATGTGGAAGCACTTTGTAAAGAAACGAACAATAATCTGGATGAAAGCCAAAGTAAACCCCTCACAACCTGCATACAAATCTCAAAAAGCAAGACGTACTGCAACGGCACCGGGGCCGCACTCAAGGCAGCCATGGAGAAGTGGAATGGAATGGACAAGAGGAAAAAAGATACAAGTGGCGGCTCCTCGGTACAACAATGCACTGTGAAAGATGGTTGGGAAGAGCGCGCCCGGAAAGCCCAAGAACACATGAGCCGTCTGGACGAGCACGTGCAGACCATACACGACGCCAACCTCTTGACGACCGCCTACTTCTCTGTGGTGCACCAAATGCGTGAAGACATTGCCAACGGCCAACCCATGAAAGCCATTGTCGCCAATGCCCACAAGGCTGGTCAAAAAGGCGCCCAAGTCGTCGTGGGGAAGAACGACCCCACCTCCCCGAACGCCTCTCACCCAACCGAGGGAAGAAAAGAAGAAGTCCAATTCACCGTCCAGTTGGAGGGGCTCAAGTCATGGAGGACAAGGACCATGACCCAGCCCACTCCAAGGAGAGCTTCCCCAAAGTTTATGTTTATCTTTTGGGTCTCGTCCTCCCCCTGTGCTGCCTGATCGTGTGCCTCACCCTGTACGGCGTTCTCCGTAAACCCCGGTCCCGGTCCTCTCCCTCGCACCTCGACGACAAGACCAGCATGCCCGTGGAGGCCGCCACGTTGGGCAAGGAAGGAAGCACAAGGGTACACTTCTAAGACCCAGGACTTCTCCCAACCCCGTATTACAGCAAGCCCTCATAACAAGACCAAGACTTTTGGGACTTGCTTTGAGACTTGATAGATTCTGCTTTCATATAAAAGACAAAAAAGGAAAAGAATCTCCCATGCTCTGCAGCCAACCGGTGATACACTTCGAAGGGTATTTTCCACAGGCTCCAGGAACCTTTCATGATCTTCCCCCCTTCCCAAAAACCTTTTGGACTCTCTCCCTGAAACTTGGCTCCTCTCTGGAAAGCAGTACGCAGAAGTGCCTCTGGAGTTTTGAAGACTGGCCATGAATCAGCAACGATGGCCCAAGTGGCGAAGGCAAGGCCGAAGAAATAACAGGGACTCGCCACGTCCAACTTACCAACGATGAACTCGTTATCCATGAAACGGGATGTGGTCGACGCGTGGTTGGAAGGCATACACTCCATGGCCTTTTTGGGGGCGATACCCCGAGCCGCACCCAAACAAATTCCACATCCTTTCTCTTTGTACCTCTCTTTCTCTTTGTTTTTGTCTTTTTATTTATGTATCTGTTCACTGGTTTACTTGTTTTTCTTGGGGGCGCTTGCGTGCAGGGAGATCCCTGTTGACGCGATGCCCTCCATACCATAGCCCCCACGCAACCCATCGGACCTTCGAACGAGGTATGACACGGTGCGCGGTGGAATGCCATTTATTTCTCTTCCCTCCCCCTGTGCGTATAACGGTCTTCTCAGCAGTTCTTTGAAGATGGTAAAGAATGTGTTCCTGCGGGTTATGCGAAGGACGCGGCGCCGGACCGGCAGGGTATGGTTGTGTGCGGGAGTTTCGTTGACTCTTATGATGCTGTGCGTGCTATGGGGAGCCCGTGTGGACCTACCAACCAGGCTCCGTGAAGGAACCTCCTTCACGACCACCATCCACTATAGCACGTACTTCCGCTTCATTCCACCGGATGTCGTCCACAGGTGGAGGGCACGTGAATTCCTTGTCGTCATGGGCATTCCCTCCGTTGACATCGATGCCAGGCGGCGGCGGCGTGACCTTCAGCGGGAAACGTGTTGGCAGTACAATGGTGTGGCAAGGCAAGGAAACAACTTTACCGGTGAGTTTCTTCCACTGTACCTCGTCGCGCCGCACCAGGACAACGGGTATGAGATTTCCGAGTCGCTGTGGAAAGAGGCCGCCCAGTCGCACGATGTGATCGTTTTACCGACATGTGATGTGCGGCCCACGACGCGGAAGCGGATGGGTGAGAGAGGAACTTGGGGCCCCGCTGTGGAGCATGTCATGAGCCGCAAGACGTACTTGTGGTTTCAGTTCGCGCTGCACCTGTTCCCCAATGCCCCTTACATTGTGAAGGGCGATGATGACCTATTTATGCGTGTACCGCAGTACCTCGTCGACCTTCGTGTCATGCCTCGGCGTGGCCTTTACATGGGCCGTATGATAAAGCCGCGAAAATTGTTTTGGAAGTCCCGCGATATTGTTTATGCGGGTGGTTACTGCTACACGCTTTCGAGAGATGTGGCGCAGGCTGTGGTGTCGTACAAGCCACTGGTCGCACTGCTGAGTAAGCCGTACTCCATTTGGCGTACTATCCAGTACAAGACGATGAGCACGGATAACGAGGACCTCATGGTGGGGCGTGTCCTACAGGAGAAGCTTAAACTGGAAGGTCTCATTACGGTAGACATGGGAAGCTGTAAATTTGAGGACTTTGGAGGTCGCGGCCAATTCCCGACGGCCACACCGAAGTGGGTCGTGGTGCACCACATCCGTGAGGAGGACTACCAGCGTCTGTGGAAATGGTTTGAAGACCATGGAGCACCTCCTGCACCCTCGGAGCTTTATTGGTTCAGTAAAAATAGCGCTATGTTAGTTTGTTGATACTTTCAATTCGCCTATCGGTTTGGGAATGGTGTGTCTATCCTCTCTTTCTAGGATCTCTGGGATCCTCTCCTTTTCCCCTCACCTTCCTTTTTTTATACCATTTTTTTTGGTATGGGGAAAGATAGGGGGCGTTCTTGGAGAAGCCATGAAGTGGGCGTTTACGTGTCCTGCGGAGATCATGGTGGAGCTGGTCATGGTGGAGGTTGTGCGTGCGTCGTGGGAACCGTTGGAAACCGCCCGCGGGTTCTTTCCGGGTTTACTGCACGGGGCCCGCCAGTACGACGCGCAGGACGGCTGGACCTTCACCACCGACACCCTTCAGAAGGCCATGCGACAAGTCGTTTTTGAGGTCAAGGGTGGAGAGGACTTGCAGACGTTGGTCATGCGGCGGTGACTGCAACCCTGCGATATGCCCTGGATCCGGAGAAGGCCATGCACGAATTTCTCCTCGCGTTTCTGGGCGAGTTGCATACGCTGGAGCGACAGATGGGCAACCACCGAGGCGCCGACGCGTTCCACCAGGCGGCTCGGCGAATCGTTTTCGGGGAGGAGCGTCCGAGCGAGAGGGATCTGCAGACCTTAGCAATACAGTATGTGGCGCGGTCCGTGCTCCAATCCGAGGACCCGGAGAAGAAGGCGCAGGAGCTTCTCGGTGGTGTGATGCATGACGCAAGTCACCTGGACCGTGAGAACCACCACCAAAGAGGTGAGGAAACCCTTCTCAAGGCTATGGAAGAAATTCTCAAGAAGACCTCAAAGGACTGACGGTTAAATACAAGAGGAGGCGGGGAGTGGCGGTGGGGTGAGATATCCTTGGGTGTGGCCCCATTTCCTGGATGAAGCAGCGGGGTAGACTTCCACGGTGGCCATGGCCAGGGGGGCGGGTCCTTGCCCACCGGCCGCAGCGGCGTGGACCCGTGGAACCGCACCTGGGAAGCCGTGGTGAAGCCGTGCCTGCAAGGGGGAGGAGGTGACGCCACCGAGCCCGTCAGCCGTTTCGAAGAGGCCTGGAAAGACTTAAAGAAACTCGTGGGGCCGGAGGGGAACGCCGTGTGGGAGGGGGATCGTCCACCAACCTGTGGCGGAGAAGAAAAAGGAAAGAAAAAAGAAAAAGAACGGCAAGAAGAAGGGACCTCGGGCCATTGCCGCGTGAAGTCGGACGAGAGGTGTGGAGCAGTCACCGGCTCAAAGCCCTTTTCCTACCACCCGTGGTGGGAGGCGCTCCGAACGGCCCTCGAGGTCCGCCCGAAGCGGTACCGGCTGGCGGGACCCGGCCGCATCCTTCCCTACCGCTCGGGTGTGGCCCACGGGAGTTTGGACCCCGCGCCCCTACCATGGCTCCTGGGTGCCGTCATGTTGGTGTTTTTGTGAATGGTTCCCTAGAAGACCTTTTTGCTGGTTTTCTCCTGGGTCATCCATCACCCGATATCTCCAAGGCCCTTCTTGGCAAACCTTATGACAAAGTACCCTGTCCCCCTTCGACATGGTAAGGGTAAGGTTAGGGAAAAAGCACGCTCTTGGAAACAAGGCGAATGGGGACGCGGCCACGAGGAATCGTGATGGGCATGGTCTCGCTCGGGGACGGTGCGGAGCATGGAGGCCGTGAGCGAAGTGGCCTAGGACGCCGGGACGGGTTTGAATGGGAAGGAGTACGACGCGCTGTGTGGGGTGTTTCAGGCCTCAGCGGAGTTATGGGAGGCATCCGAGAAGTCAGACAAGGTGCCCCATGAAGATTGGAAAACTGGCCTGCGCCACGCCCTGTTTGGGAATACCAACCAGAAGAACAATCTCAACGGTATTACGGATAGTTTTCCCAGAGTTTAACAGAGGACGGGTCATCGCGGATGGAGGTGCGGCAGTTGCCAAAATGACGATCTGTACTACCCGGGTATCTCCATCACGCACGACCTCATGTGATCGTGCACACTGGTAAAGTACGGCGAGCCCTACTACGGGCACTTTTGGCTTTTTGGGTGACACCCCAAAGAACACAGCTTCATGCTTTGCAACATGGCAAGAAATGGTATGGTAGAGACCGAGAAGGGCGGGTGGTATGTCGATAGCTGGAAGCGACAGTTGGCCAAAGGCCTCGAGCTGCCTTGGAAGACGGTGGAGTGGGAGTGCCTGAACGACCGGACGACGAGTACGGGGACAGGGTGTGGGAGTCCAGGTCTGGAAGAAATGGTGAAGAAGCTAAACGGTACCCTGCAGAACTTTACCCCATTGCTTAAGCCGGCGAATGGGCGCCATAAGCTTGGGGGTTTTGAAGACCACTACACCGCCAGCGACGGTATCGATGAGAGAAGGATCCATGTCCACTACGACACCTGCGCGAACCTCAAAAAGCCCAGGTGGAAGAAGCTCAAGGAGGCCCTCGATGAGACGACGCCGGCACAAGTCCTCCTGGTAGATCGCTCCGTCGCACCCACCGTGGAAGGGACGTGGTCGAGCAGGTGGAAGATTTGAAGGTCCAAGTGCAAACGTTCATCGGGGCCCTGAAGAACCAGACATCCAACGGTGGTGGAGCGAAGTCGTTCGGGGGGTCACCCGGTACACCCAACCCTTGTGGTGGAGCCGATCCCGCGAACATTTGTGTCCAGTATCCGGAGTGGTGTTATGTCCGTGGCCGGCACCAGGAGCCCTGGTGGAAGAAACTCCAGGGTACACTCCAAAAAGCCACGCACGAACTCATCGTGGACCGCAACTTCACAACGGACCCCGCCCCCGGCAGTCGATACGCCCTGCCACCATCCGACACCCCCGAGCCACAAGAGGATACCGGGACCCCATCCAGACAACGCCATCAGATTTCCGAGGACTTCCCCGAAACCAACGCCACGGGGTTCAACCGGACGGCAGCACTCGAACTACTCCGAAACTATAACCTCACCAGCGACACCCTCATCCATCCGCCACCCTCCTGGCTCCTCGGTGTCACGATTGGCATCCTTTTCTAAAAAAAGAACATCTTCCCATACAAACACCATTTGTGACTGAACATCCATACGTATCCCACACACATCCGAAACCACCGTCTCCTGGATCCTTCTCTTTCCCTTGGGACGCGACCCTATTTTCCCACATCCCTGTGTTCAGCTCAGTCGGTAGGTCATAGAGGGATCGAGAGGAGTCGGCGTAGGAGGATAAGGATGCCCGGAGTGGTCTTGTGGTCGATGGTACGGTTTTGGGTGGGCGTGATGGGGGTGATGGGTGCCGCTCCGGCCCATGGTAAGGACCCCCATGGGCCTCCGCACCAGGCACTCTGCACGTTGCTGAAGGTGGCCGTACGGGAGTGGGGAAAAGAGGGAGAGCATCTTGCACCGCCTCTGAAGAAGGCCCTCCACCAAACCATTTTTGGCAACAACAGTGATGAAAAGGACGTGCAACCGTTAAGAGACCAATTGCCTGAAGCTTACCGTGATGTAGAAGACCGCCTTTCATCCCGGAGTCTCTGGTGCGGGCAACGTTTCAATCCTGACAACCCGGCGGGACAGCCGCGCTGGTCCGGGCACTCCGCTCCCCACGACCTGGTTTGTCTGTGCACTGCAGGGGACGGTGGATATCCTTTTACGGGAGACACCCAGGACAACCACACCCTGTGTGGTCAAAAGGAAGACGCCTTGGGAGCGAGCAACCATCAGGGATGGACGGGCAATGGAAATGTACAGGGAGAACGGCACGTAAGGGCCACGTGGGCCAATGTCACCACGCCGTGCCTCGAGCCCGCTGCGTCCGGTGAAGATTTGAAAGGTGCCCTGGAGAGTTTCTTAGGGCATCTGGTCAACACGTCGGGCCCAGAGAACGCCCATCGGTACCAACTGGGGGAAGGTACACCCGGCGACTACGATGCCTGCACGGGGTCTCCTCCTTATGGCGTCTGTGTCGAGTACTACAACAGCACGGCCACCAGATACCCCATGCCCTGGTGGGTAGACCTAGAGAAGGCCCTCATCGCAGACGCGCAACTCCAAAAGCAAGTCGCCGAGGAAGAAGAGCAGCGCAAACAGAAGCAGCAAGAAGCGGCAAAACACGAATCCATCCCCTCACCCACGGAGACGTCCCCGGGAAAGCAGTCCGCCTGGCTCGCGAAGAAGCACCACCACCATCACCACCACCACCGACACCACAGTGGTGCCCCCCTACTGTTGCCTTTTTCGGGCGTCCTTGGCACCGTCGTCCTGTGGCTTTAAGGTTCTAGAAATCTTATCTTTACTCAAACGCTGTCCCTACCCGAAGGTTCACGAAGACTCCCTAAGCCTTCCGTTTCTCTCAACTCTTCACCACATCCTTTTTGATGATCAAGCAAGGACCCAGAGTTATAGAGTGGTTCGCTCAGGATGCTCAAGCTTGGGGTACGGATAGGGGTGATGGTCTGGGTGATGGTGATGGTGGCGTGCGGGACCACTGGGGCTCATGGGGCCAGTGGTACTGGTGTTTGCCAACTGAATGAGAACGCCGCCGGTCTCCCGTGTGCCATTACCAAACTGGTGGAGAAGGCCAAGGAGGTCGCGGAAAGGCATGAGGACAAGGATGTCCGGGAAGCCTGGAGCAATATTCAGTACAACAAGGTGGTGGTGGACCATCGTGTGGACAAGTTGCCCGGCCTCATCGAGGAGGCTCAAGCCAAAGGAACACTGACGGCGAAGGACGCCTAAAAGCTGACAACAGTTTATCGGGATGCCTATATCAAAAATGCTCAGCAGCATAACAAGTCTAAAGCCGCCATGGAGGCACACAACCAAACCCACACGGAAGCGAAGAATTCAACCGCGTGGGTGCTGGGTGAGGGGTACGTCCAAGGCAACTGCCACATGGCCTCATCCCTCCTTGGTATTCTCGAGTGCCATGTGAAAGGCAGTCAGCCGGAGGGTAACCTGAATGTGGAAGCACTTTGTAAAGAAACGAACAATAATCTGGATGAAAGCCAAAGTAAACCCCTCACAACCTGCATACAAATCTCAAAAAGCAAGACGTACTGCAACGGCACCGGGGCCGCACTCAAGGCAGCCATGGAGAAGTGGAATGGAATGGACAAGAGGAAAAAAGATACAAGTGGCGGCTCCTCGGTACAACAATGCACTGTGAAAGATGGTTGGGAAGAGCGCGCCCGGAAAGCCCAAGAACACATGAGCCGTCTGGACGAGCACGTGCAGACCATACACGACGCCAACCTCTTGACGACCGCCTACTTCTCTGTGGTGCACCAAATGCGTGAAGACATTGCCAACGGCCAACCCATGAAAGCCATTGTCGCCAATGCCCACAAGGCTGGTCAAAAAGGCGCCCAAGTCGTCGTGGGGAAGAACGACCCCACCTCCCCGAACGCCTCTCACCCAACCGAGGGAAGAAAAGAAGAAGTCCAATTCACCGTCCAGTTGGAGGGGCTCAAGTCATGGAGGACAAGGACCATGACCCAGCCCACTCCAAGGAGAGCTTCCCCAAAGTTTATGTTTATCTTTTGGGTCTCGTCCTCCCCCTGTGCTGCCTGATCGTGTGCCTCACCCTGTACGGCGTTCTCCGTAAACCCCGGTCCCGGTCCTCTCCCTCGCACCTCGACGACAAGACCAGCATGCCCGTGGAGGCCGCCACGTTGGGCAAGGAAGGAAGCACAAGGGTACACTTCTAAGACCCAGGACTTCTCCCAACCCCGTATTACAGCAAGCCCTCATAACAAGACCAAGACTTTTGGGACTTGCTTTGAGACTTGATAGATTCTGCTTTCATATAAAAGACAAAAAAGGAAAAGAATCTCCCATGCTCTGCAGCCAACCGGTGATACACTTCGAAGGGTATTTTCCACAGGCTCCAGGAACCTTTCATGATCTTCCCCCCTTCCCAAAAACCTTTTGGACTCTCTCCCTGAAACTTGGCTCCTCTCTGGAAAGCAGTACGCAGAAGTGCCTCTGGAGTTTTGAAGACTGGCCATGAATCAGCAACGATGGCCCAAGTGGCGAAGGCAAGGCCGAAGAAATAACAGGGACTCGCCACGTCCAACTTACCAACGATGAACTCGTTATCCATGAAACGGGATGTGGTCGACGCGTGGTTGGAAGGCATACACTCCATGGCCTTTTTGGGGGCGATACCCCGAGCCGCACCCAAACAAATTCCACATCCTTTCTCTTTGTACCTCTCTTTCTCTTTGTTTTTGTCTTTTTATTTATGTATCTGTTCACTGGTTTACTTGTTTTTCTTGGGGGCGCTTGCGTGCAGGGAGATCCCTGTTGACGCGATGCCCTCCATACCATAGCCCCCACGCAACCCATCGGACCTTCGAACGAGGTATGACACGGTGCGCGGTGGAATGCCATTTATTTCTCTTCCCTCCCCCTGTGCGTATAACGGTCTTCTCAGCAGTTCTTTGAAGATGGTAAAGAATGTGTTCCTGCGGGTTATGCGAAGGACGCGGCGCCGGACCGGCAGGGTATGGTTGTGTGCGGGAGTTTCGTTGACTCTTATGATGCTGTGCGTGCTATGGGGAGCCCGTGTGGACCTACCAACCAGGCTCCGTGAAGGAACCTCCTTCACGACCACCATCCACTATAGCACGTACTTCCGCTTCATTCCACCGGATGTCGTCCACAGGTGGAGGGCACGTGAATTCCTTGTCGTCATGGGCATTCCCTCCGTTGACATCGATGCCAGGCGGCGGCGGCGTGACCTTCAGCGGGAAACGTGTTGGCAGTACAATGGTGTGGCAAGGCAAGGAAACAACTTTACCGGTGAGTTTCTTCCACTGTACCTCGTCGCGCCGCACCAGGACAACGGGTATGAGATTTCCGAGTCGCTGTGGAAAGAGGCCGCCCAGTCGCACGATGTGATCGTTTTACCGACATGTGATGTGCGGCCCACGACGCGGAAGCGGATGGGTGAGAGAGGAACTTGGGGCCCCGCTGTGGAGCATGTCATGAGCCGCAAGACGTACTTGTGGTTTCAGTTCGCGCTGCACCTGTTCCCCAATGCCCCTTACATTGTGAAGGGCGATGATGACCTATTTATGCGTGTACCGCAGTACCTCGTCGACCTTCGTGTCATGCCTCGGCGTGGCCTTTACATGGGCCGTATGATAAAGCCGCGAAAATTGTTTTGGAAGTCCCGCGATATTGTTTATGCGGGTGGTTACTGCTACACGCTTTCGAGAGATGTGGCGCAGGCTGTGGTGTCGTACAAGCCACTGGTCGCACTGCTGAGTAAGCCGTACTCCATTTGGCGTACTATCCAGTACAAGACGATGAGCACGGATAACGAGGACCTCATGGTGGGGCGTGTCCTACAGGAGAAGCTTAAACTGGAAGGTCTCATTACGGTAGACATGGGAAGCTGTAAATTTGAGGACTTTGGAGGTCGCGGCCAATTCCCGACGGCCACACCGAAGTGGGTCGTGGTGCACCACATCCGTGAGGAGGACTACCAGCGTCTGTGGAAATGGTTTGAAGACCATGGAGCACCTCCTGCACCCTCGGAGCTTTATTGGTTCAGTAAAAATAGCGCTATGTTAGTTTGTTGATACTTTCAATTCGCCTATCGGTTTGGGAATGGTGTGTCTATCCTCTCTTTCTAGGATCTCTGGGATCCTCTCCTTTTCCCCTCACCTTCCTTTTTTTATACCATTTTTTTTGGTATGGGGAAAGATAGGGGGCGTTCTTGGAGAAGCCATGAAGTGGGCGTTTACGTGTCCTGCGGAGATCATGGTGGAGCTGGTCATGGTGGAGGTTGTGCGTGCGTCGTGGGAACCGTTGGAAACCGCCCGCGGGTTCTTTCCGGGTTTACTGCACGGGGCCCGCCAGTACGACGCGCAGGACGGCTGGACCTTCACCACCGACACCCTTCAGAAGGCCATGCGACAAGTCGTTTTTGAGGTCAAGGGTGGAGAGGACTTGCAGACGTTGGTCATGCGGCGGTGACTGCAACCCTGCGATATGCCCTGGATCCGGAGAAGGCCATGCACGAATTTCTCCTCGCGTTTCTGGGCGAGTTGCATACGCTGGAGCGACAGATGGGCAACCACCGAGGCGCCGACGCGTTCCACCAGGCGGCTCGGCGAATCGTTTTCGGGGAGGAGCGTCCGAGCGAGAGGGATCTGCAGACCTTAGCAATACAGTATGTGGCGCGGTCCGTGCTCCAATCCGAGGACCCGGAGAAGAAGGCGCAGGAGCTTCTCGGTGGTGTGATGCATGACGCAAGTCACCTGGACCGTGAGAACCACCACCAAAGAGGTGAGGAAACCCTTCTCAAGGCTATGGAAGAAATTCTCAAGAAGACCTCAAAGGACTGACGGTTAAATACAAGAGGAGGCGGGGAGTGGCGGTGGGGTGAGATATCCTTGGGTGTGGCCCCATTTCCTGGATGAAGCAGCGGGGTAGACTTCCACGGTGGCCATGGCCAGGGGGGCGGGTCCTTGCCCACCGGCCGCAGCGGCGTGGACCCGTGGAACCGCACCTGGGAAGCCGTGGTGAAGCCGTGCCTGCAAGGGGGAGGAGGTGACGCCACCGAGCCCGTCAGCCGTTTCGAAGAGGCCTGGAAAGACTTAAAGAAACTCGTGGGGCCGGAGGGGAACGCCGTGTGGGAGGGGGATCGTCCACCAACCTGTGGCGGAGAAGAAAAAGGAAAGAAAAAAGAAAAAGAACGGCAAGAAGAAGGGACCTCGGGCCATTGCCGCGTGAAGTCGGACGAGAGGTGTGGAGCAGTCACCGGCTCAAAGCCCTTTTCCTACCACCCGTGGTGGGAGGCGCTCCGAACGGCCCTCGAGGTCCGCCCGAAGCGGTACCGGCTGGCGGGACCCGGCCGCATCCTTCCCTACCGCTCGGGTGTGGCCCACGGGAGTTTGGACCCCGCGCCCCTACCATGGCTCCTGGGTGCCGTCATGTTGGTGTTTTTGTGAATGGTTCCCTAGAAGACCTTTTTGCTGGTTTTCTCCTGGGTCATCCATCACCCGATATCTCCAAGGCCCTTCTTGGCAAACCTTATGACAAAGTACCCTGTCCCCCTTCGACATGGTAAGGGTAAGGTTAGGGAAAAAGCACGCTCTTGGAAACAAGGCGAATGGGGACGCGGCCACGAGGAATCGTGATGGGCATGGTCTCGCTCGGGGACGGTGCGGAGCATGGAGGCCGTGAGCGAAGTGGCCTAGGACGCCGGGACGGGTTTGAATGGGAAGGAGTACGACGCGCTGTGTGGGGTGTTTCAGGCCTCAGCGGAGTTATGGGAGGCATCCGAGAAGTCAGACAAGGTGCCCCATGAAGATTGGAAAACTGGCCTGCGCCACGCCCTGTTTGGGAATACCAACCAGAAGAACAATCTCAACGGTATTACGGATAGTTTTCCCAGAGTTTAACAGAGGACGGGTCATCGCGGATGGAGGTGCGGCAGTTGCCAAAATGACGATCTGTACTACCCGGGTATCTCCATCACGCACGACCTCATGTGATCGTGCACACTGGTAAAGTACGGCGAGCCCTACTACGGGCACTTTTGGCTTTTTGGGTGACACCCCAAAGAACACAGCTTCATGCTTTGCAACATGGCAAGAAATGGTATGGTAGAGACCGAGAAGGGCGGGTGGTATGTCGATAGCTGGAAGCGACAGTTGGCCAAAGGCCTCGAGCTGCCTTGGAAGACGGTGGAGTGGGAGTGCCTGAACGACCGGACGACGAGTACGGGGACAGGGTGTGGGAGTCCAGGTCTGGAAGAAATGGTGAAGAAGCTAAACGGTACCCTGCAGAACTTTACCCCATTGCTTAAGCCGGCGAATGGGCGCCATAAGCTTGGGGGTTTTGAAGACCACTACACCGCCAGCGACGGTATCGATGAGAGAAGGATCCATGTCCACTACGACACCTGCGCGAACCTCAAAAAGCCCAGGTGGAAGAAGCTCAAGGAGGCCCTCGATGAGACGACGCCGGCACAAGTCCTCCTGGTAGATCGCTCCGTCGCACCCACCGTGGAAGGGACGTGGTCGAGCAGGTGGAAGATTTGAAGGTCCAAGTGCAAACGTTCATCGGGGCCCTGAAGAACCAGACATCCAACGGTGGTGGAGCGAAGTCGTTCGGGGGGTCACCCGGTACACCCAACCCTTGTGGTGGAGCCGATCCCGCGAACATTTGTGTCCAGTATCCGGAGTGGTGTTATGTCCGTGGCCGGCACCAGGAGCCCTGGTGGAAGAAACTCCAGGGTACACTCCAAAAAGCCACGCACGAACTCATCGTGGACCGCAACTTCACAACGGACCCCGCCCCCGGCAGTCGATACGCCCTGCCACCATCCGACACCCCCGAGCCACAAGAGGATACCGGGACCCCATCCAGACAACGCCATCAGATTTCCGAGGACTTCCCCGAAACCAACGCCACGGGGTTCAACCGGACGGCAGCACTCGAACTACTCCGAAACTATAACCTCACCAGCGACACCCTCATCCATCCGCCACCCTCCTGGCTCCTCGGTGTCACGATTGGCATCCTTTTCTAAAAAAAGAACATCTTCCCATACAAACACCATTTGTGACTGAACATCCATACGTATCCCACACACATCCGAAACCACCGTCTCCTGGATCCTTCTCTTTCCCTTGGGACGCGACCCTATTTTCCCACATCCCTGTGTTCAGCTCAGTCGGTAGGTCATAGAGGGATCGAGAGGAGTCGGCGTAGGAGGATAAGGATGCCCGGAGTGGTCTTGTGGTCGATGGTACGGTTTTGGGTGGGCGTGATGGGGGTGATGGGTGCCGCTCCGGCCCATGGTAAGGACCCCCATGGGCCCGCGCACCAGGCACTCTGCACGTTGCTGAAGGTGGCCGTACGGGAGTGGGGAAAAGAGGGAGAGCATCTTGCACCGCCTCTGAAGAAGGCCCTCCACCAAACCATTTTTGGCAACAACAGTGATGAAAAGGACGTGCAACCGTTAAGAGACCAATTGCCTGAAGCTTACCGTGATGTAGAAGACCGCCTTTCATCCCGGAGTCTCTGGTGCGGGCAACGTTTCAATCCTGACAACCCGGCGGGACAGCCGCGCTGGTCCGGGCACTCCGCTCCCCACGACCTGGTTTGTCTGTGCACGGTAGGGGACGGTGGATATCCTTTTACGGGAGACACCCAGGACAACCACACCCTGTGTGGTCAAAAGGAAGACGCCTTGGGAGCGAGCAACCATCAGGGATGGACGGGCAATGGAAATGTACAGGGAGAACGGCACGTAAGGGCCACGTGGGCCAATGTCACCACGCCGTGCCTCGAGCCCGCTGCGTCCGGTGAAGATTTGAAAGGTGCCCTGGAGAGTTTCTTAGGGCATCTGGTCAACACGTCGGGCCCAGAGAACGCCCATCGGTACCAACTGGGGGAAGGTACACCCGGCGACTACGATGCCTGCACGGGGTCTCCTCCTTATGGCGTCTGTGTCGAGTACTACAACAGCACGACCACCAGATACCCCATGCCCTGGTGGGTAGACCTAGAGAAGGCCCTCATCGCAGACGCGCAACTCCAAAAGCAAGTCGCCGAGGAAGAAGAGCAGCGCAAACAGAAGCAGCAAGAAGCGGCAAAACACGAATCCATCCCCTCACCCACGGAGACGTCCCCGGGAAATCAGGCCGCCTGGCTCGCGAAGAAGCACCACCACCATCACCACCACCACCGACACCACAGCGGTGCCCCCCTACTGTTGCCTTTTTCGGGCGTCCTTGGCACCGTCGTCCTGTGGCTTTAAGGTTCTAGAAATCTTATCTTTACTCAAACGCTGTCCCTACCCGAAGGTTCACGAAGACTCCCTAAGCCTTCCGTTTCTCTCAACTCTTCTCCACATCCTTTTTGATGATCAAGCAAGGACCCAGAGTTATAGAGTGGTTCGCTCAGGATGCTCAAGCTTGGGGTAGGGATAGGGGTGATGGTCTGGGTGATGGTGATGGTGGCGGGAGGGACCACTGGGGCTCATGGGGCCAGTGGTACTGGTGTTTGCCAACTGAATGAGAACGCCGCCGGTCTCCCGTGTGCCATTACCAAACTGGTGGAGAAGGCCAAGGAGGTCGCGGAAAGGCATGAGGACAAGGATGTCCGGGAAGCCTGGAGCAATATTCAGTACAACAAGGTGGTGGTGGACCATCGTGTGGACAAGTTGCCCGGCCTCATCGAGGAGGCTCAAGCCAAAGGAACACTGACGGCGAAGGACGCCGAAAAGCTGACAACAGTTTATCGGGATGCCTATATCAAAAATGCTCAGCAGCATAACAAGTCTAAAGCCGCCATGGAGGCACACAACCAAACCCACACGGAAGCGAAGAATTCAACCGCGTGGGTGCTGGGTGAGGGGTACGTCCAAGGCAACTGCCACATGGCCTCATCCCTCCTTGGTATTCTCGAGTGCCATGTGAAAGGCAGTCAGCCGGAGGGTAACCTGAATGTGGAAGCACTTTGTAAAGAAACGAACAATAATCTGGATGAAAGTCAAAGTAAACGCCTCACAACCTGTATACAAATCTCAAAAAGCAAGACGTACTGCAACGGCACCGGGGCCGCACTCAAGGCAGCCATGGAGAAGTGAAATGGAATGGACAAGAGGAAAAAAGATACAAGTGGCGGCTCCTCGGTACAACAATGCACTGTGAAAGATGGTTGGGAAGAGCGCGCCCGGAAAGCCCAAGAACACATGAGCCGTCTGGACGAGCACGTGCAGACCATACACGACGCCAACCTCTTGACGACCGCCTACTTCTCTGTGGTGCACCAAATGCGTGAAGACATTGCCAACGGCCAACCCATAAAAGCCATTGTCGCCAATGCCCGCAAGGCTGGTCAAAAAGGCGCCCAAGTCGTCGTGGGGAAGAACGACCCCACCTCCCCGAACGCCTCTCACCCAACCGAGGGAAGAAAAGAAGAAGTCCAAGTCACCGTCCAGCTGGAGGGGCTCAAGTCCTTGGAGGACGAGGACCATGACCCAGCCCACTCCAAGGAGAGCTTCCCCAAAGTTTATGTTTATCTTTTGGGTCTCGTCCTCCCCCTGTGCTGCCTGATCGTGTGCCTCACCCTGTACGGCGTTCTCCGTAAACCCCGGTCCCGGTCCTCTCCCTCGCACCTCGACGACAAGACCAGCATGCCCGTGGAGGCCGCCACGTTGGGCAAGGAAGGAAGCACAAGGGTACACTTCTAAGACCCAGGACTTCTCCCAACCCCGTATTACAGCAAGCCCTCATAACAAGACCAAGACTTTTGGGACTTGCTTTGAGACTTGATAGATTCTGCTTTCATATAAAAGACAAAAAAGGAAAAGAATCTCCCATGCTCTGCAGCCAACCGGTGATACACTTCGAAGGGTATTTTCCACAGGCTCCAGGAACCTTTCATGATCTTCCCCCCTTCCCAAAAACCTTTTGGACTCTCTCCCTGAAACTTGGCTCCTCTCTGGAAAGCAGTACGCAGAAGTGCCTCTGGAGTTTTGAAGACTGGCCATGAATCAGCAACGATGGCCCAAGTGGCGAAGGCAAGGCCCTGGAAACTACACGGGATCCACCACATTAAGCTCACCGAGGACCATACCCTGGAGCATGGAAAAGGATGTGGTGGAGGTGCTCCTGGAAGGCATCATGTCGCCGGACCGGATCAACTTGTACTGGTTTCTGAAACCCGTATGTTCCGTGGTCCAGGAGCAGTACGCTGGTTTCACCCTGGGTGATTTTGTCCGAAACCCTCGACATTGCATACCCGAAGCCAATGTGTGCGATGAAGTGTGGCGATACCTGCCGCACCTTTTGTGGAAATGGAGGCAGTGCGCCACTCCCCTTGTACGACATGTTGGGCCTCCGGATGTCTGGCGGCCTGCGCAATGGTCGTCCTGGCAAGTCTACATCAACCTGGACGACACGCCCCTGGAAGCCGTAGACGAGGATGTCTGGCGTCTCTGTCGGCGGCCGCCGGCAGCACCCCCATACCAACCGTTAGAGGAAGGTGTCCGTTTTATCGAGTCCACGCCGCCCGTCCTCCAAGCGCCTTTCCCGATGTACTGTCTGGTCCCAGTGCCGGTACTGCTGCCTCCTCAGCCTCTCCAAGAATGACCGGGTTCATAAACATTATAACTTTTATCTTTTCCTCTTTCCATGTTGCTTGGGGAGCGTGTGGGTGCTTTTTAGGTATTATATGTGTACCTCATTCCACTTCTGATTTCTGTTTCATTTAGAAAAGCCGCACACAGGTTGCGGTGTGTGTGGTGCCTTTCTTGTGGACTACTCCTTTCGATGGTCCAGAGCCGCTGGGTGGAAGAAGAGCCCTGCTCCTCCTCCAGCCATAACACCATAAGAAAAACCACACCGTTCCTCACGTTTCCCACATGAGCTCCCTGAAAAGTTGGCACCCCTGGATACGATTTTCTTCCCTAAACCTATGTTGCTTCTCCTCTTACCCTCCCTTATTCCAGAAAGCTGGATAAAGATTGAGGATGAAAAGGGGTACTTTAAGCTCATCGGGAGGAAGGGGGTGGACGATGGACAGTACGGTGGAGGCTATCCTGGAGAGGGCCCGGGAGGACTGGGGCGCGATCCAAGCCTGGAGCTTTTTTAGTATTTTTTACGAGGAGACGTACGGCATGCAATACCACCCGTCGGTCACCCTGAAGCAGTTTGTCGAAGAACCGGAGCTCTATATTCCCGATGCAAAAACCATTCAGCACATCCAACTCAACCTTAACCTCAAGCGCGCCCTCATGCGGAAACACCTCCAACGCGACGTCGACAAACTGCACGAGGCCAAGGTGGTTTGGCTGAAAGACTGGTCCAGCTACAGGGAAGCCGTAGAAATTGGACCCATGACACGCACGGTACTGTCGGGTGCCCTCATCCAAGCCTTCATCCAGTCTTCCTCGTCGTAGAAGTCACTGCATGGGGCAGCTCTTATACGTATGCATGTAAGAGGTACTCCTGGATATTAGTTTTGTGCCTATGGCTGCTGTGAATAAGCTTTTTCGGTTAAGCTTCGAAAAGGCTCACGGCTCTTGAATTTTTGGGTGTGGCCTAGACTCAAGCCCCTTGATCCCCATCCATCCTTTACAACTTTTGGAGAGATGGCCCTGCCTATGGGGTGTTTAAAGTGTGCCCCTTTGTACTGCTTTCTTTCTTTTGAAGTTGCAAGCCACTTGAAGGTGTTGTAGGGAAGTGTGGACGTGGGGGATACTGTTGGAGGGGAAGGTATTATGGAGAGGTGGAGGAGGGCGCTCTTGGTTTTGTTTTTGTGTGGAAGGAAACCCGTGTGGAGGGGAGCAATGAAGAGCTCTTTGACAAACTCTGCCGAATTGAAGAGGGTGTGAGGGGGCTTATGAAGAAAGATAAAGGGGCTAAAAGTACTCTCAAAGAGGCTCTTTATGGAGGAAATGGGAAGGGGCAATTTAGTGACGATGGCGGTAGGCTGACGGTACCTGGGTGTACTTTCTTTGGGCACGGGGACTACCGGAGTCAGCATTGCAACCATTTGCCGGGACTCCGAGGTTTCGGAGCTTCCGGCGACCATGGTTGCTTCGGCCACAGCCTCCTGGGAACGTTTTTGTGCCTATGTACGAAAGTGAATGGGGGTGAGAAAGACTTGTGTGGGTTGGGGATTGAAGGAGATGGTTCGGGGTGGAGCGGCTGGAGCAGTCCTTCACCGGAATTGCTTAAGAAAGTATGGGATGCCATCAAGAAAAAGTGCACGGAAGATACTACTGCAGCGGACTTTGGAAAATTAAAGAGGGCGGTAGAAGATATAAAGAATGAAACAAAAAATAAGAAACTCAGCAACGGCTATTATTTAGGGAGCAGCACTACTACTAACGGACACTGCCATGGGAATAACCCTAAGCACGGTTGCGTGACCTATCCGGAACAATATCATAATGGTAATGGACCACACATCCCATTGGCCGATAAAATCTTAACTGCAATTACAACAATCAAGACTCAGCAGCAAACAAGCTGCAAAAATTCACCCCAAGCAGGCCTAGTCCACAAGGGTGACCACGGAGAACTTTTAGACCCGATCCGGGCGAAGGGGAAGACCACGAGGAGGAAAGCAAAGAGGAGTCTGCTCCAGACCCCGATCCCCAAGACCCCTCCAAAAAGCCACGCTCAAAGAGAAAACGACGAGACACCAACAAACAACCCACCGAACAACCCGCGGAGCCTGTCACGGCCATCCTCCATAAAGACGACGCCACCATTCTAACTCAGCCCTTCTGGCTCCTCAGTGCTGTCATCTTCTTCTAAAACATAAGCCATAATCAAATTCCCTCGCAAGGTTTCCCCATAAACAGTATCCCTCTTCCTCATCTTACTTCTCCTTCTCTCCTCATTCTTTTTAGAAAAGGCATCCTACGAAATGGATGGAACCACACTTAATCAATGAGTGCTTTTTGATTCCTGTGGGAACCGTTTCTTTTTCTTGAAGATTTTTCTATAAGGGTGATAAAGGTGTAGGGCCTAGGGAGATAAGGGAGCATGTTCTTTGTGCTTATGGGGATGGTGATGATGGGTTTGGGTGGCAACAGTTTAATTACAGGGATAAGTGAGCATCACAATCACCAGCAGCATGAAGCCCTGTGCCGCGTATTGAAAGCTGCTGTGGCCCTTTACCAAAGCCCTCGAAGCGGGGAGAAGTTAAAGAAAGCTTTGACAAGGGCCATTTTTGGAAATGAGAGTGGGGGAGGGGATATAGAGACACTCATGGAAAAGTTGCCAGAGGAGTACCACAAACCGGGAAACCGCAAAAACTGGTGTGGGGATTGTACGTACGGCGGGGACCACTATCCTGGCAAGTCCATTCCACACGATATGCTCTGCATGTGCACCGTGGGGGAAGGTGGGTTCCCGTTCGGACAGCACTCACACAAGAGGGGTATCAAAACGCTGTGCGGGAAGAGTGCGAAAGATTTTGGATGTGAGAAGAACCAACAGGATGGGAATGGGTGCCATAACAACCAACATTGGTGGACCCATTCCACCTTGTCCACGACGGGAACGGAAAGGTTAAAGAGCACTTAAATGTCACATGGGAAAAGGTGGTCAAGCCATGTTTGCAGGGAAGGCATATAGGACGAGCAAAAAAGACTTTGCTGGAAAAGCTGAATGTTGGAGAATACACCAGCCCAAGATGGGGTTGGGGTCACACGAACTGCGGGGGAGGCCACTCGGACGTCTGCGTCAATTACGCCACACGGTGCCACGATAATCCAAATTCCCCCCAGTGGTGGCAGGTATTATACGACGCCCTCACAGCCACGGAAGATACACGCGCCCAAAGGAAATCCACAAGGTCCCCCAGAAAAAAGACCCGCAGAAACACTGGAGGCCCTACAGCACCTGACGAGCCAGAGGACGACAGTGAAGAACACGAGCCGGAAGACACAGGATCCGAATCCACCAACAACCGCCCGCTTCCTCTCTTGTCCCACCAGCAAAGCGGCGCCCCTCTACCTCCGCCCCATTTATGCCTTCTCAGCGCTGTCCTCCTTTTCTAAGAAACACCTCTCCGAAAACCAACAACCATCCTTCCCATAAATAAGACTCCCCTCTACATTATCTTCCTTTCCCACACCTTCCCATCCATCTAGCTATAAAAGCTCAAAAACAAATGATCATGGAAAACACTCAAGAAAGCAACCCGACTACAAATCCGATAACTATGGAGAGTACGGTGGAGTCTATCCTGGAGAGGGCCCGGGACGACTGGGGTGCCGTCTCTGCGTGGAACTTTTTCAGTATTTACTACGGCAACCCCTACGGCATGCACCGCCACCCGTCCGTGACTATGGAACAATTTCTGGAAAATCCGGAGAAGTTTGTTCCCGACGCAGCCAAACGGGAGTATATCCAACTGGGCCTGAACCTCAAGCGCGCCCTCATGCAGAAGCACCTCCAACGCGACCTGGACAAACTGAAGGCTGCCGGTTTTGTTTCCTTGAAAGAGTGGCAACGCCTTGGGGCCACGGGGGACATGGGACCGATGGCACGCATTGTATTGGCCAACGCGTTCGTCCAAGCGTTCCAAGATAATCCAACAAAGGGGATTCTCAAAAAGAAAGACAACCAATAGATATAAGGAAAGAAATGGTATAAGGGTTGCTTGCGAGCTTTAGTGTTTTTCTAAATAGCCTTAGTAGTATCATCATCATACATCCTAAATGTTATACCATGTGAAGCATCTTTCTAACAATAATCCCCCTAACCCATTCCCTCTTCTCCCTCAACCAGAAGAAGTCCCAATGTCTAACAGCCCCTCCTCGCCATCCACGGAAGGCATTGCCAAAAGAGATAACACCCCATGGAGCATGGAAAAAGATGTGGTCGAAGTACTCTTAAAAAACCTGGGAGACCCAAAAAAAATCAACCTGTACCCCTTTCTGCAGCCCGCCTATCCATGGATGCCTCGGTACACTTCCCGGTACAGTTTGATAGATTTCGCCCGGAACCCGTGGCGATGCGTGGGAGACCCCGAGAGAAGAGAAAAAGTATGGCAAGAGTTCCCCCGCTTGTTATGGCAATTCCGAGTGCTGGCTTTGAAGTTGACCTATTATGCAGGGCTGCCGGAGGGTTGGGGGCCACGGGAATGGGAGGTGTGGCGGGAGTTTCTCAAGCTGGATGAGACGGATCCGGATGTGATGGAGGGGATGGTATGGGCAGTCTGTAAAACGCTGCCGCATCGTGAAAAGTACCTGGAATGCATCCTTGGCGTTATGTTCGTGAATCTCCTCTATCATCGCGCGGAACGTCGTCTTCATTTGTATCCTCTACAATTTCCTCGTTTTTTATGTCCGTGAAAGAAATGATGGTGGAGCCTTTAAATTCGTTGGAGAGGGAGGTATATTTTCGAGGGTGCAGGCTAAGGGTGCAGAAAGGTAAGTTTAGAAGAGCCCCGAAGCGACACCGGGGAGGCATAAAAGGGGTTGTACAAGTGGGGCAGTGTGGCGGAGCTTCCCGAAGCGGTTTTTTTCGGTGGCTTTGGAGACCTTTTGGGATGTTCGGTGGGATGGCTGGTTGAGAATCGCGGGGTTAAGGGGAGCGTGTGGGCTTCCAGAGTGTGCTTTTTCTGCTTTTCCTCGTTGGCTCGGAGGGCTCGAAGTATGCCTGTCTGCCGTGGCTTTTCGTCCCCCTTGGTCGAGTACGTGACGCATACTCCATCATCCAGTTTTTCGCCACAAGCTCCGTGGTTGGTGAGGTTACTTTCCCCTAGGATTTGGTGTGCTGGATCTCCTGCAACTAAAGGGTGCAGATTATCTTTGAATTTCTGGAGTGCACTCTTTAAATCTCCCGCGCTTCCATCGCTTTTTAGGCATGGCACAGTGACGTTGAGCCAGGTGGTTTTCATTTGTGCTACTCCATCTTCAAGGTCATAGCCACCGTCAGTCCACCCTTCGCTATCCACAAAAGTTTGAGCATCTTGCCCACAGAGTTTGTCCGCCCCAGAGCCACGGATAGTTGTCAGCCAGAAAGTCTCTCCAGGTGTGCAAAGGCAAACCAGGTCATTGGGGGCAGAGTGGCCGGGCCAGCGTGGTCGCTGACCGGGGTGATCTGTCCCATCGTGCGGCTTCCCGCACCAGTTGACGCGCTGTCCTTGTCCAGCTGTCTGGTAAACATCGGGCAACCCTCTTCTCAAGTTTTCAAGATCCTGTTCACCCTGTTTTCCAAAAATGGTCTTCGCCAATGCCTCATGAAGTGTGTCCTCCTTGCACCGATTCTTCCCGTCCATCGACTTCTTCAACGCACTTGCAAGCACACCACAGAATGCCGCGTACGCGTCCCCATTATGGTCCGTATCACAACTCTGCACAGTCAAACTGATAATGACACCCAGGGTCATCAAAAGCCTTATCATCACCATTGCTATGCTGCTCCAAAAAATATTATGGGGAGAATCGGGTCCTCAAGAGGGAATGCATGTGAGGAAGAAGGGTTAGGTGCATGCATGGGTTTCGAGAGCGCAATAGCAAAGAAAGCTTCAGGGGGCCACAGGAGCCCTGAAGAAGCCTGGGTGAGAGGGGTGCCGTCTTCTTCTTTATCCGGGATGTTGGAAAGCGGGCGGCGTTTTTGTGCTGGCGCCGTCGATGCGTGCCGGAGGGGCTGCGGTGGGTACGTTCGCCTGAGGCTCCCTGGGTTACAAGCTCCTCCTCCTCCTCGCCATCATCGAGAGTGCGGTTGAGCAGGGGTTTGGTGGCCGGCTTGTGGGTGTGGGTGATGTCGAACTTAGTTTTGTCGAGGGCTTCATGCAAGATCTGCCACCGTTTTGGGCATGTCTTTGGGCAGTGCGTGTTCCAACCGCCGTAGTTCACGAAGACGTCGGCGTTACCCTCCTCATCGGAGACCGTGAAAGGGAGCCAAGCTGGGGCTGCGACGGTATTCCACAACTTTGAGTTTTTCCAACCAAGTCTTTTGTGCTTGTTCTGGAGTAGCGTTTGGCGCCTTCAGGGGCACGTCTTCACTACTTTATCCCACGTGCTGTCTAGGTGCTTTTTAGTCCGCTTGTTCCGATAGCTGGACTTGTTCCGCTCATGCTTGTTGCCATTATGGCAACATCCCCCATCCTTTCGGTTCTTCTCACCTTTCAATTCTGCGGCAGTCCTCCCGCATAATGTTGAGGAGCCTTGTCGTAGTGATGTCGGAACGGGTATCCATTTACTCCCACCGTACCCATGCAAGGAAGGTCGTGTGGGATGGACTTTCCCGGGACAGTGGTCATGGTTATTGTATAAGAACTTCCCCAATGAGTTTGTCCAGCACGCGTCCTTTCCGTATTCCTCTGGAAAGCCCTTTTGGAGATTCTCAAAATTTCCTCCAGCGTGCTTCCCGAAAATCACTTTTCCCGGAGCCTTCCGTAACCTCGGCCCGGTGGCACCACGGTTGTAACGTATTACTGCCACTACCAAGACTTCGCAGAGGGCTGCGAGCTCGTGGTGATTGTGATTCTTTCTCATTTTCCCCGCTGCCATTCCAGTTCCCACTCCCACAACCACCACCATCCAAAACCATATTCCTTTTTTCTCTCACTCCATCCCCGGCACCATAAGTGGAGCAAAGAAACACACAAACAGGTAAGCAAGCCACCCAGGGATACAAACCCACACCCACACGGAAAGGGGACAAAACAGATTTTAGTGAAGCCAAAAGAAAGAGGTAGTCGTGACGAGGGGCCGAGCCGACCCATGGAGTGCTTCGAAGAACACCTGCTCCAGGATCACTTCGGAGAGGGCTGAGAGGTCCACCATGTACCACCCGTGGTGCGCCCAGTCCTCCAGGGTGCGCATGCCTCCCGCACAGAGGTTGCGGAGGTCCTGGCCCAGATCCCAGTAGAGCCGGCTCAGCATGTCAGGCATGTGACGGAGAATTTGTTGGCGAACGGGTTCCTCTGGAACAGTCCCTCGTGGATCCAGCAGAAAGGCACCCAGAGAAACGTCAAGGCTCACGGAGGGAGGGTTATCCCAGCCATAATCCAGGAGAAAGTGGTACATATTGATCCGCCGCTTGTCCTTCAACTCATGGAGGAGCACGTCGTCCACGGTGCTGGATGTCTTCCAGGGGGAAAGGGAAAGCCGTCCGAACCTTCGTGGGACCCAGGCTTTCCCACACGGCAACTGCATACGCTTCCTTGGGCATTCCTATGAATAAAAATGAAGAAAAAAAGAAAGAGGGAGATCGGAGATTTGTGGGGTTGGTGGTTGGAGGACAGGCAGCACGCCTTAAAAAAGGCGTTGAGGGAGTATTGTTTGGAAAGATATTTCCATTAAAAAGGCATACACACTAAAAAACAAAGAAGCCAGCAAGCAAGCAAGCAAAGATGTACATGAGCAGTGGAGTGGAGGGCGTGGTTATGGTTTTTTTATTCCCTCAGGGTTTTCCTCGGCGGTGCTTCTTCACCCAGATTTTCTCGCAGGCGGCGTCCAGAATCGTGCGGGTGACCCAGCGCACCTCCAGACGGAAGGTTTCCTGCATACCGTCCCATTGGTCCAGGGTGTGGACGCCGACATGCTGCAGGTACTGCTCGTCTTCGATTACCGCATTCTTCAAGACCTCCAGCTTGGAGGGCATACCCTGGAGGATGTCCTGCCCCCTTTTTTCATGGGCTACATACCGGGCGGGCGCCTTCCGAAACGCGGCCAGAGAGGCTGTGGGGCGGTTTCCCTCTTCAAAGTGGAAGCTCCATTCCTCCGTCAAGAAGTCCGCAAGGGGCACAAGCTCCCAGGACCAACAGCCCGCCCGCAGCACCTCTTGGATTCGGGTCGACCATTTCAATATCACTGGCCCCGGCGGTGGACCACTTCCATCCAAACGAGCCGCGTTACCGCCACGGTTGCCGTTGGTGCTGCTGTCCCGGTCCTCCTCCTGGTCACTTTCGGCGTCGGGCCCGTTCGCATGGCGGATGGGGCAGGGGGGGACAAACGGCGTCACGGCCACGTCGATGGCCTTGTCGAGGGCGTTTCCCAGGAGGAATCGGGGGGTTCGTTCCAATGGGGTGTGCTCCTGCCAGTTCGACCAGTCCCGCAACGTGGTGATGTTGCGCCAGGCCAAGTACCGAATGGTGGCGAGCATGTGGATCCGCAACCGGGTCCTCAGGCGGGAGAGTTGCTGCATCACTTTGTCCCGAAAGGCGGTGTCGGGGATGCAGCGGACGGGGTTCTGAAGAAGGTTGTTCAGACTACAACCGTGGCGGTACTTCGACTGGGGGTCGGGACAGAGGGGGCGCAGAAAATCGTCCAAGAAGACCCAGTGGGGGTTCCGAATGCCTTCCAGGAGGACGATGCCCACATCCATCTCCAAGGTCCACAGGGAACGACAGGGTGGGGTCAGGGGGGCCTCCGTACTCTCCAAAGGCGGTCTATCCAGAGGGGGCTCCTTCGGTGGTGGTGGTGGTGGTGGAAGTGTTGCTGGAGCCGTTCGTTTCCGACGTCGGGGGACGAAGGCGCCGAGGAACTCCACATCCGACGAGGGGCTGTCTTCCTGTCTTGGTGGCTTCTTCGGTGGGTAGAAAAAACTCAAGACCTCCACATCGGGGGACGCTGGTCGCTTTTGTCTTGGGGCAGGCTGGGTCCCGTGCGGGGGGCTGTCCTCTTCTTTCATCAGTGGTAAGGGAAACTCCACCACAAACTCCACATCCGACGAGGGGCTGCTTCCGAGTCGGGGGCAGGAAGACACGGTAGACACGGAGGTCGAGGAAGATGAGGAGGGCAGGAACCACGGCCCCTGCCTTGGACCGCGTGGTTTCCTTTGGACGGGGTCTTCCGTTTGGGCGTGCTCCTGTACCTGCTCCAGGGCATCCTCCAGAAAACTTCGGGCAATAGGCTCCACGGCTTCTTTCCTTCCCCTCCGGACCCAGTCTTCCAGCGTGTGGATATGGCACAAGAATAAGCCGTACGAGGTATGGAGCAGTCTTTGGCGCAACCGCGCCCGCATCATATTCAGGCTCATCCCAATATTGCTTCGCCAGAGCTTGTCCTCTATGCACCACTCGGGGTTGCTGAGAAAGTCCCCCACGGTGAAGCGGGCCACATTCTCTGGGACATCCCGGTAGTAGGGAAAGAGGAAGTCGAAGAGGTTCAAATGATGGGGGTCCTTCATGCCTTCGACCAGCACCTCTCGGATTGGAGTCCGCATTGTCCATGAGGGGTTCCTGAATTCTTGTCTCCTCGTTGTTCGAATGGCCACCATCCACTCGTCGTCCTCGGGGAGTAGCACGACTTCTTCCTTCCTTGATTTTGGACGCGCGCGCTCCGGCAGCCAGGAGTCATCTTCATCTCTATCAGGACTCCATGCGAGACGTTTGGGCATGCTTCAAGAGATTCCTTGGTTTTTTAACGGATAGGCAATTGACTTTGGTGGAACTAGAGAAACATATATTAGAAAAAAAGGGATTTTCCAAAATCCAGAGATTCGGTTAAAAAGGGAATTCAGTGAAAAAAGGGAAATTTGGCAAAAAAGGGAATATGGCAAAAAAAGGAATTTAGCAAAAAAGGGAATTTGGCAAAAAATGAAATTTTGAAAAAAAGGGAATTTGGCAAAAAAGGGAATTTGGCAAAAAAGGGAATTTGGTAAAAAAGGGAATTTGTTAAGAAATGGAATTTCCTAAGAATGGGAATTTCGTAGAAAAGGGAACTAGGCAAAAAAGGGAATTTTGCAAAAAAGGGAATTTGGTAAAAAAGGGAATTTGGTAAAAAAGGGAATTTGTTAAGAAATGGAATTTCCTAAGAATGGGAATTTCGTAGAAAAGGGAACTAGGCAAAAAAGGGAATATGGCAAAAAAGGGAATATGGCAAAAAAGGGAATTTGGTAAAAAAGGGAATTAGGTAAAAAAGGGAATTTGGCAAAAAAGGGAATTTGGCAAAAAAGAGAATTTGGTAAAAAAGGGAATATGGCAAAAAAGGGAATTTGGTAAACAATGGAATTTTGCAGAAAAAGAAATCCCCCAAAATCCCGAGATTCGCTCAAAAACGTGTTTTTGAGAAAAAAGAAATTTTTTTAAGAAGGCAAGTTTTTTGGTAAAATATTTTCGGATAACCCTCTTCCCCTCTCGTTGATAAGCCCCCCAAGGGGGCCGTTTCGAGCTTTGAAAGAGAAAGGTGTACCCCGGCACGGCATTCCCACCAGGGGTCGAGGGGGTGGGTCCCAGAGTCGGGATGGCCCCTCGACAGGTGTGTTTTCGGGGTTTTAGGGGGGAAGGTGTCTAGGGGTGGGTTGGGGTGGTTATATAGGGGTTTGGGGTACCGGGGTCGTGGTGGGAGCACGGAGGGGCATGGCTGACATCCCCCCTATTGAAGCTTGCAGTCTCCATGTAAAGGGGGGGAAAGGGGCCACGGGAAAGGGGCACATATGGCTTCCCGGAGGGTCACGGATTCTTGAAAAGGCAAGCGGTGGTGGAGGAGAGACCTAGGAATCTATTAGGTGAGGAGGAAAAAAGGGGGTGTCGTGGGGTCCAGCATTGCGGGTTTGTCGGTGTTGGAGGTGTTGTTGGGGGCAGTGCTGGTGGCTGTGGGGCCTTGTGCCGTGGGAAATCGTTTGCTGCGGCTCTTTGGGCTTGATTGAAGGGTTGGTGCTGATGTCTCCGTGGGGTACATGTCCTCAATTTTCTCTCCTTCCGTGGTGTTGGTTGTGGTGGAGGGATCGGAGGACTCAGACTCTTTGAAATCGGCAAGAGAGGTGGTGGTTGGTTCTGTTTTGTGGGTGTGGAACCAGTTAAGGGAGCGTCTCTCTAGGATACTCCTTTTTCAGGTTTGGAAGAGCCCTTTAGATCAGTTCCAACCAGGGAATCTGGACATGTTGCTGCTGCCTCCCACTGGCATTATAGCCTGCACAAATATCCTTCGCACTAGTGCCGCTGCAGGGGCCACTTCCTCAAGGTAGCCCTCCCAAATAGACAGCATTGTGCCCAGATGTTTTCCATTTTTCCTTGAAAGCGCTTAGCGCTTTATGCAGCTCGTCCACCTATTTATCGCCGCTTTGCTTAAGCTCAGTTCCAATGAGGCACTTCTCACGGACTTGGTTCCACACGTTTTGTAACAAATCTTGTTTCTGCTCCACGCCTCCGCCGGACCATGTGTCTCGGGATGGGTCCAGTCCACATAATCCAACACTGCCTCGACCAGGCGTGCATGTGCGCAGTAGGGTGCCGGCAAGACTGTCGGCGAAGAAGTCCGAGATACCTTTTTATAGGAACACAACAGACCCCTTAGCCTTGGACTGTGGCAAGCACCTTGTACCGTGACCTTCCCAGAATCTATACGCAGCACCTTGTCCCTTATGCCATAAAGTGCATCCTGCATTTCACTCTTGAGAGGGGCGCTTATGGTCGTTGTGTTCAGCACCCTCTCCGTACTCCTCAGCACCTCACCGAGTACCTTGAATGCATCATCATTTTGGCTACTCCCCAAACTCATCCCTGCACAAAACACCATTTCCAAGACCGCCGCCTTCAACCCCAACAAGGGCCTCATCCCACTTACTCCCTAAAAAAAAGAAAAAAAGATTGGGAGAAGGGGCTCTTTACGGGCTTAGGGTATACATGGGGGAGGTCTTCATGGCGGTAAGATACTGGTTTCTAGAGCATTAAAGCCGGGAGACGAAAGCACCAAAGGGCCATGAAGTGGCCGGTAATAGAAAGCTGCGGTAGTGATTGGAAAAGAGGGTAGGGAGGCTGCTGAGGGGTTCTTCGGGATTGGGCGTTGTAGAACCGGCTTGTTGCGACGAAGAAGTAGACGCGCCACCGGCTCCATGGCCCCCGTGGACGTCTTCAAGGTTGTGGTCCATGTCCAGGCAGGCGTGAAGGAAACATGTGGAGTTCAGTTCGGCGGGCGTGAGGTTGGGAGTTCTGAGGGTTGCCTCTAATGGCTCTCATCGCCACTTGGGGAAGTCATATTGAGCCCCGCACCAAGCGCTGTAGCTCACACAAGCGATCCCCTTTTCCCCGCGGCCATTGTGCCCCGGTGCCCAGGTTGGGCTGCTCTGGTATTCAACGTTTAGTTTTTCCAGTAAAGTCTTATTTGCAGCCTCTAGAGTGAGAGTAAGTCACGCTTCCAAACACGGTTTGGCTACACTATTCCATGTGGCTTCCACATGCCTTTGAGCCTGCTCGTGGTGATGCTTGGCCTCCGTCCACCCATGGCTATTAGAGCACCCATTACTTCCCGCACCATTGCATCCCAATTCCGTGGCAGGCTTCCCACATAACGTTTTGGTACCACTCTCCTGTGAGTAATGAGTAAACGGGGTGCCAGTTTCCCCCACCGTGCAGATGCAAAGGATGTCATGCGGCATGGACCATCCGGGGTAGTGGCTCCCATCACTGTATCTACATTCCCCACACCAATTCTTGCGGTTTTCAGGGTTTTGGTGCGTACTGGGAAGCCCAGCAAAAAGTGTTTTGATGTCGTCCCCTTCAGGCGTTCCACAAATAGCCTGTCCCAAGGCTTTTCTGGCACCAGGGTGGTTTGTGGTTTTTTATTTCTGCACGGCTGCCGTCAGAAAACCGCAGAGAGTTGCATGGTGATCTCCATTGTGATCGGTCTGAGTCCCCATTTCCATACGGATCCTTCCCACGACACTTACCACCCCCAAGAGCAGCCCCCCATTCTCCACCACACAAAGTTCATCTTCCTTACCCCTTTCCTTCGGAAAAGGTGGGGAAACGTTTATGGGGTGGTGAGGAAATGGGGAAAGCACCCTCAGAACAAGGGACCGCCGTGGTGTGCACTGGAAGGCAAAGCGGGGCTAGCCTTACAAGGTTGGAAACGGCTTGTGTTGTTCGCGCTAGGCTGGCCTACTCGGCAGGTCGTCCAGACAGGTGTCATGAGGGTGTGTTCCCGCTGTCGTCGCTCATGCAGAAACCGCGTCCTGGGGCACAGCGGATGGTACCATCGTTTTCCACATAGAGTGCTTCCCGCAGCGTGTCCCGGGCCTTCTGGACATCCCGATCCACTTCCCTCGCTCAGGCCGTCGTGAGGACTACAGTTTTCCACGTGGCGGCTCCATGCCCCGGCGCCCGCTTTCCGGTGTTGAACGCCGTCCACCCCGGATCCTCACGACCACTCGGGCACTCTCCTCCATGTTCATCCTCTGCACCCTTCTTCGTACACCACACACGGCATGGACCCCGTCGTCGGTAAAGGGTGCACTCTTCCTCTCTCCCAGTGAACCCATACAGAGCAGGTCATGGGAATGGATTTTCTGGTATCCCGGTCGTCTTCGCGGTGAGCCGTGCCGGAGCCACACGAGTATTCACGGTTACCGGGGGCGCCGTGGGTGAGGGGGAACTTCAGGACGTCGTACGGCTCCCCTTTCTTATGCGCCTCGCCAAAGAGGAGGGCTGGATTCAAAGCTTTCCGGAGGGTGTCTCCGCTTTGACAACGGCTCCTCGGAATGGGGATAGGTAAGACACTCGTAGGCTCTAAACACTGAAAATTACCACCACCACCATCCAAGGCCTCACCATCCCGACGTTCATTGCTTTATTCTTGTCGACTCTACTGGTCGCACGGAGTGCACTCTTCCTTCAGCACCAAAACCAACACCAAACCACGGAGATTCCTGGGGAGAGTTTATAAAAGGGTGTGTGTGTATGGAAGTGTGTATGGGGGAAGTTGAGTAGATTAGAAATGGGTTAGGGAGTCCCTCATTCCTTGCCCAACGTGGCGGCCTCCACGGGCATGCTGGTCTTGTCGTCGAGGTGCGAGGGAGAGGACCGGGACTGTGGTTTGCGGAGAACGCAGTACAGGGTGATCCCAATAACAAGGCAGCACAGGGGGAGCAAAATACATAAGAGATACACATAAACTTTGGGGAAACTCTCCTTGGAGTGGGCTGGGTCATGGTCCTCGTCCGCCAAGGACTTGAGCCCTCCAGCTGGACGGTGACTTGGACTTCTTCTTTTCTTCTCTGGGTAGAGTGAGAGGCGTTGGGGGAGGTGGGGTCATTCTTCCCCACGACACCTTGGGCGCCTTTTTGACCGGCCTTGCGTGCATTCGCGACAATGGCTTTCATGGGTTGGCCGTGTTTGACGTCTTCCTGCATTTGATAAATGATCGAAAGATACGACATGGTTAAGAGGTTGGCTTCGTGTGTGGTCTGCAAGTGCTCGTCCAGACGGCTCATGTGAGTGCTAGCATTCAAGACGTACTTCTCCCATTCATCTGTTACATTGAGGGTTGGTTCCCCGGAGTCGTAAGTAGCCTTTTCCTGTCCGTAGTGTTCCACTTTTCCATGGCCGCCCTGAGCGCTTCCCCGGTGCCGCTGAAGTATTTTTCCTTGCCAATACCTTTTCAGTTATCAATATCGTTTCTAAAGTGCCCCTTTAGGTACTTTTTGTAGTCCTTTCCGCTGCAAATGCTGTGTATAGTTTTATTATCAGTATTACTACCGTGTTCTTGACCTTCAATACGGCACCGCAGGACGGTAAGAAACGAGGCCGTCGTGTTGCAGTTTGCTTCGATACGGCATTCACCAAGCGCATTTTCAGTAGACTCATTTGCCAGCTTGTGTTGAGCGTCAAAACCCTTCACCACTTCTTCTGCCTTACCATGATTCTCATCGCTTTTCTTCTTGGCCTCTTCGGCGATCGTTTTGAGCGTTGACACGTCTTCCGCGGTCAGTAATCTCTTTTGCGTGCCTCTTCTAAACGTTCTTCTAGCTCTTTCTTGCGGGCATCCAGCTGCTCCTTATGCAGCTCCAAATACCCCAAAGCGTCCTTGGCTCCGTTATGATGAGCGTTATGCTTGGCTTTCTCTGCCAGCTTGGCAATAGCACACAAGAGGCCGGCATCATTGTTATTCAGCGTACAAGCATTACCACTACTAGTTGTACTCCAAGTTTCACCCCCTGATACCATCATGACAATCACCAAGCACACTTTCAGCAGCACCACCACATGAACAAGAAACCCGTTGATTTTCCTCCCTATTGAACTGGAGAACTTTTTTTTCTAATAATACATGCAAAGGAACATGGAAAAAATAAATGCATGGTATGGTGGTATCGTTTGTATGGTTGGAATACTTGGGCATGGGGATCTCTAAGCAAATGAGCTAGTGAGTGAGTTAGTTCAAGCAGACGTCCATGAAGAGCCATAAGGGCGTGGTTAGGAACGAGCCCCCGTCACTCGGATGGGAAACGGGAAACAGCCCGAGGACGGGGTTGGTCGGGTGTCCTGCGTTGCCCTCGCCCATGTCCACCTTTGGACGGGCTTCTTCTAAGGCTCCGGCCGCTTTTCTCTTCTCCGTGTCAAGCCGGGCCACCTGATCTTTCAGTTGGGGAAGCAGCTATTGGATTCGGTCCACCAACAGGATATGGGGTTCAGTGTCTCCACCGTTTTTGGCTTGGTGCGTCGCGCAAATGCCGCTGTCGTCCCTTTAGGCACAGCAGCTGTTTTTTCCAGTGTGCCAAAGAAAGTACAAATTTTTACCAGTGTTTCAACTGTTATTCCCATTGCCCTTGCTTATCAGCTCGGTCACCTGGTTCACAGAGTCCTCCAGGTCCTTCACATTTTCCGCAATGTCCTCTGCACCTCCTTTTCGGCACTTTTGGATGACCTTTTCCCATACGTTTTTCAACAGTCCTGTTTCCGTTGGGCCTTGTATGTCCCTAAACCATTGGTGCTGATTCTCGTTGGGCCAATGCTCTCCACATAAGTCCTTTTCGGTTGTGTTACCGGGCGTGCACACACACAGGAAAGTGCCGATAAGGTTTTCCGCGAGGCACTTGCTCCCATGCGTCTCATTCCTTGTGTCATAGGTGCATGCTTTATGTCCCCCTTGACCTTCGGTGCACCCACACAGCGGCTAGGGGTCTCCATCCGCTCCAACGCACGCCGAAGTGTTAGACCCAAATACCGCTTTTTCCAGGTCCGATTGGACCGTGTGGCTTATGGTCTTCATGGTCAACAGAGCGCTGGCAGACCGTGTGATGTGGCACAACAGAGGGTACGCTTCTCTATTACCCTCCTTTCCATTATCTACACTTCCGCTCCCCGTGCCCATCAAAGCAGAACAAACCACAAGGACCCCTACCAAAAAACGCCTGTCCATGTTTTTCCTTTCCAACATTTCGGCAACTTAAGCCTCTGTGACGCAGTACACTTTCAAAGTTTTCTTCTTCTATGTTTTCCTAAGAAACAGAAACAAGCATAGGAAGAGACCACTTGTGCTCGCCCCGATCATGACCAGTCCGTAACCATAAGAAGAAAGGCATAAAAATAATTTTTTGCAAGGTGCATGTTGCTCCATTTTGAAAATTTATTTTTTGTAGTGATCTTTTGGTGATTTGTAAATGCTATTTTCCAGTTATAAAAGGCGCTTTTGTGTGGATTTCGTCTGAGCGCAATAAACAAGAGGACAAGTCCTGTAGCCGAAAACCTCACATTGTTTCGAAATACGAAGACTCCAGGGTGCCTTTTTTTTTATATCTCGGGGCTCCCTCACACCGCAAAGCTTTTGATCTAGGGCATTTGTTTTCTCTGATGTCGTACTCTGCCTCATACCATCCTGAGGTCTTTTTCATACAACGAATCTTGCTCGGTGGTAGTGTAGGCGCGCCTTGCGACGCCTGAATAGGAGACTCTGCCGGTGGTCTTTCTTGCGTTGCCGTTACCGTGATGCTTATAATGATATATTCCACAGTTCCCCATCCTCCAGCAGCAGCATTTTCCTGCTCAGTTTGTGTGGTCTCCGTGCTTGATATATAGATAGGATTACGACCCCTTCTACGCCAGCCTGGCTGGGCTCTGAGGGGTCACTCTGCTGAGCGCTTTGCTCCTCGTCAGAAACGTTGACATATTCCTTCTATCATTCCTTCTTTTCTGACATTGTATTCTTTTTGTTCCATAACTTCATGGAGAGGAGAAAAAGGTGAGCAAAACAATTCAAAGTGATATCATATTTTTTTCGCACACACAAAAATTTCCTGTGATATTTTTTGTGGTATTTTTTTGAGAATCACAAACAGATAAAGAGGAGGTTGGTAAAGAGTTTTTCCCCCATCAAAAAGAATGGAAATATTCGTGTCGTTGAGGCTGTCCTTCCCAGCCCCACTTTCGCGATCGTACGCGCCTCACGCTTTGATTTTGAAAAGGAGAAGGTCTGCTCGATTTATGAGAATATTTTCCTTGAGACTTTTCGCTTCCAGCATTGTTTCTAAGGCTTTTCCAAATCTGTTGTGCCAGGAGATTTCTTTATGTTTTTTAAGAGTCGCGCTGTAATCGATGCGAATATTTTCGCTATGCTGCTAGTTACTACTACCTCTATTCCCTTTAGACTCATCACACTTTGTAACTTTATGGTTCTCACTTCTGCCACTGTGACTAAAAATCTTTTTGCCGCTCGCTTTATTTTTTTCTGGATGCTCATCAATCATCTTCAAATGCTCATCCAACAAGCCGGGCATGTTTTTTTAGTAAATCCTCCTCCACTGTTTGCTTGAAAACTTCCTCAATTTTTTTGATGGATTCAACGAATGAAAGGGAATTGTTACAACTTGTAACGTACTTCGTATGGGTCCATTAGCCACAATTGCAGAAATTATTATTGGCGCAGAATGAATTCCCGGAGAAATCCTTTTTACATCAGGAACCCTTTCAGCAATTTCGATCACAATTTTTCGGTAACAAAAGGGAACCACAGCATGGCGTAACAGTACCCTTCAAATCGTTATCCTCCACGAAAACACAAAGGGAGTCGTTGATAAGCGCTCTTCCACCTGCCATACTTTCATATCCACAACTCTCACTAGCCCTTTGGTTGCTGTTACAAATGCCCGTCGTGGTAATCCTAATAGAGGTCCAATTGCCTTCTTCCCTCGGAAACTCTTTCACTTCATCCCCATATATCCGCCGCACCACTGAGAGCTTCCCCTCCTTGATTTTCTTGTTGGCCTTCTGCACAAGCTCTCGGCTTTCATCGATTTTCCTCTCCCCCTCAGTAAACAGCCTCCCAATTTCGTTGTGTTCTTTTTTCCGGTTCTCTGGCTTCGTGGAGGGCGGATGCTTCTCGAGAAAGTCTCTTGTCTCCCACAGCATCTTTCGAAAGTTCTCTATACTTTTTGTGGAAGGGTTGAAGGCACCCCCATTTCCTTCACAACATCTCAGTCCTTGGTTTTGTCACACAGAGAATCCTGTTCTAGCACCATGTTAATGGCTTCCGTCAAAATTCTGCAGAACGAATGGAACTCGGCGGTACTGGGTTGGCCTTGAAACACACCAGAAAACAACGGCGATCTCACCAGAGCAAACTTCGTTATCGTCATAGCTTTCACTTCCCTGTTTTAAAAAATTATGACATTTTGCCAAATGCTTTTCATTGCTTTTTACCCATACACAGACTCGAAAGGTGTCTAAAATTTAGCCAAAAAAGTAGTAAGTAAAAAGGATGAGTTGCCCATACCATGGCATCCCTCTTTTCAGCGTGACATCCTTATTCTCCCCACCATCCCCTTATTCGGATTCACCCTCCTCAGAGCTGTTGGTGTCAGTTTCCTTGGTCGTGGTCATGCTGTTAGATGTTCTGTGTGGTGATTCTTCGTAACTTTCATTGCTGCTGTTGGTTTCAGTCTCGTTGGAAGGCGCGACATGTGGAAGATGCGCGGAGTATTTGGCTTCTCCATAGAGGAGGAGCGTGTTTTACTCTAAGAGTTCCAGCTGATGCAAGGTGCCCTCCAATTCTTCCGCGTAGCGCTCCACATCTTGCAGGCTTTTCGTGGCTTTCTTGAGCTGGTTGACCCACTCGACGCAGCCATTTGCCAGGGTATGCTTGTAGTTGACACAGGTGCTTCCAGCCTTGGTGTAGCTACACCCACTTGTCTCGCTGTTCTCCCTATTTACATACACAAACACACCCTTGAACTGCCACTTGTCTTGGACACTATCCAAAGCCCTCAAGAATAGCGCGACGAGACTATGGTTATTTTTAAATGTTGGAGTGGGCGGGGCCGTGTTTGTACAGGTGCGATGTTTGTTGAGATTCCACACCGCTGCCCAGTTCTTAAAGTTGTTCTCCAAAGTGGTGTCCACCTTGTACTTGCAGATACTTTGATTGTCATGTGAGTTGAATAGGGCATCTAATTGTATCCACTGAGCATACAGACAAGTGAAATCGTTGATCGGGTTCTTCCCAGCCACCTTGTTCACACACCCCCTACATGACCCCTCGATTTTTTTACTGTTAAGGAGCTTCTTAGCGGTCTCCGGTGTTGTGTCCTGTTCCCCGTGCCCTTATCGATACCCCGTAGCCCCAGACAATAACTTGATGCAAATATGTCTTGGCTGACAGGCGCTTTCCATGAGCATTGCAATGCAGGCCTCTTACATTTCCCATAAGCGTCTTCACCTTGACGATGCCATTGAACTGGGCTATAAGGGTGGTATCACGTTTATCAGCCTCCCAGACGAGGCTGTGAATATCGGGACTTACATGCTCAATGCGCGGCAACACTTGTTTCTCTCGCTTCTCGCTGTGGAAGACGAACTTTTCGTGGTCGCCCTAGGTCAGCAGACGGATTTGACAAAACATTTCGGTCTAATCCGCACTCTTATTTTTGGAAAGTGTGTTGGGGCATCTTATGAAAAAATAAAAAGAACACTACCCCACACTTCACTCCCCTCCACAACATCTCTGTATTTTAACTTTCATAGGAGGAGAACTTTATTGTAATGTGTAGCAGTGCTCGGTGAGTATTTCGTGTGCAGCTCCGTAGTTGATATTTGTTATCAAAAATTAAAATAAGCAAGTAAAAAGTATGAGTAAATTATAAAACGTATTTTTTCTTGAACCCCTTGTTTTCAGGGCATAGCACGCTGCCATGGCCACTATTGCTGTAGCTTTCCTCAGCAGGCTCCTTGAGGTTTTGTACCATGCGGGAGAGCTGTTTAGCTTTCTTGGCATCCTTTTCCATGGCTTTGTGATGCCTCTGTGCTTCGAGCAAGCAATCTTTCCTCAGAATACTGAGCCAGTTGTTCAGCGCTACCCAGTAATCCACGCATACTTCTTTAGTTCTAGTGGAGCTATGACCCTCAATTTTATTGGCGTACCTGACGACGAATAATCTATGAGTCTCCAGCGTGGCGTCATTGTTATCCGCTGTTATGCACTTTTACCATCCCACCCCAACAATTTGTTGAACTTATGTAGCACCTCTTGGTTGCTTTCTGCAGCTGTGTTCTGTTTCTGTAAAAGTATCCTTGTACATCTTTCAAATGCGTTGGTTGCCATGGCTAGGCTGTAGTATTGTATCTTTTCTGTTTATTATTCTAAGCGACTGACCATGTTAGTCGCACCTTGTACAAACTTTTTCACCTACACATTTACATTGCATACAAGCTTGGCAGCACTTCCCGTGACAGCGGTGGAACTTTTTACTAAACCTGCGGTTATCCAAACAACGAGGCCCTTTTATGTCCCAGTTGCATTGTGATTTTGCATCCTTCTTTCCCCGCTGAAGTACAAGGAATAAGAATGGCTAATAAGCGTAACGCCCGCATCGTTTTTTCTGAAACATTTATAGCCGGTTACGTTCGTTTCTTATAGCATTTTACATTTTTCTCACTCCACTATTAATGTTATAAATGCTTTCTCTGCTCACCTTTTCTAGAAAAATGAGAATTTTCTTTTCGTCATGAATGGTTCCCATATACATGCTGTAAATGGAGTGAATGAAGTTGCTTCGGCTTCGACCCGTTTACCGTTTGTTCGCAGAAGCCTCTCTTCGATATGGCTAAAAATGTCCTTGGAGCTTTCTACAGAGTACTTTATGTTCTCATTCATGATTTTTGCTTCACAATGTAAGGGGCATAGTGTTTGTCTCCTCATGCTTGGTGCACGCAAACTTTACTGCCTTCTAGTACATGGAGGTTGCTATGACTATGGCGTAAGGCAAACTTCCTATTTCGTATATAGTCTCCATGTCGCTGCTGGCCTGATTAGGCACTTTCTCAGACATGCCTTCCGCCATTATTAAAGTCTTGCATAACCGCTCGAATATTTTTATCCCGGTGCTCACTGCAACTCGCAATTACAAGCACTATAACCCCTAATGCCACCGCGATCCTGTTTTACATCCATATTTCTTTCTCACCCTATCCATAACAAAGAGTGCACAGGGTTAGGGCAAGAGCATTAGAATTTAGTAACTTGAATATCACATTAGAAATAAAGCGCATATAATGAAGGTTATTCTCGTAACAGGGGTGAAATGGATCAGTGAAAAGGTTGAGAGAAAAACATCCCCGCTGCGGTGGTGCTCTTTGCACAATGTCAGCTCATATTCGATGAACCCTTCATTAGTGTTCGGTTTTTCCACCATGGTAGCCACTTGGGCCACGGTTCGTTGGACGCTTTCCCTTTCCTGTTCTGATCTCCTACTCTTCGTGTTCCACAGCCTCCTCCCTCTCGATATGCGTGACCTTGAGCGTGTGAAGCACCTGGAGGATGTCGTCATCCGAGACAAGCTTTACCTTCATCCAATTGCTGTTGATGACCGCGTGGAGTTTGTAGACCAATTTCAGCAAGTGGAAGAATCTGTGGTGATCGTCTTTGGCAACTTTCAGGATACTGGCTTTCCTGGAGAAAAGCACGCTCCAACTGACTTTATCATAATTCTTGAATGCAGAGAATCCATTATTCCGTCGGATGCAGTGGGCAGTGCATTATATTCCACTTCCGCGTAGCTGTTTTGGTCATGATGAATAATCCTGTTTTAAATCCGGTAATCGTGAACATCACCTAGGGTGAGCTTGGTGCCATGTGCTCGTCAAGATCATTATTCTCAGCGCTATAGTATGCGTTGTTATTGTCTCTGTCACTTGGGAAAAAAATATTACTGCCGCTTCCTTTGTAGAATGGGATGATGAAGAGCTTACCGCTTGCTTTTGCCGCTTTCTGCTTCAAAATACTTATTTACTCGTCCAAACACACAGCCGCCAACCTTGCCACCCTATTAGCTTCACTGACGGTGACCAATTTCCTCACCTTTTAAGCCATGCTTACCTTGGCCTTCGGTGCGTTGTGCATAAAAACGGTCATATGATCGCACTCACCTACTCCAGTGGTTACCGCGTCACATGTATTGGTGCCATGTTTGGGATTGTGTCAACGCTCTCCTTTATTTTCGTTGCCTAATTATTCCTTGTATTAACGTTTTGGTACATGGATCTGAGTAGCGTTGATACAGCACACGCCTTGTGAAGCCTCGAGTCTCAGTGCTGCATAACGTCTGTATCGTATATTGGCTACTCTGAAAAAGGTGCACTTTACCACGAACAATACTCTTGCGTTTAGATTATTTATGACTGGGTTTTATTACCTTCTTAAATGAAGATAAACTGCGGCGAGACATCCCTAAGGTGCCGTTTAAATGCAACGATTATAATCGAAACCGAAAAACCCGGAAAGTATTTCACCTTTAGGCGAAAGACCACTCACGGACACAACAACTGCCGATGCAACCGGAGCTGTGATGTGTAAACAGTGACGGATTCTATTTTTATTATTGTTTAGGTGTTTCAATTAACGTTGCACATATTAATACTCGACTTCTCCCAATTGTCCCTGCACCTAGTCTTCAAGCAGCATAATAATATTTGTTCATTAATTTATACTCCCGTCGTAGTATTTATTATTTATTCGTATTGCTCTTGTGATTCTGCTGAGCTGAAAGGTAACACACGCATGGCCGTTGGGAAATTTCTTTCAGTGCTTTCTCCCCGCAATGCTCTTACAATGCGGCATCATCGCGGCGTGCATAGTTTCTGCCAATTTAGGCATTTATTTTTACACGTTATTTATATTGAACCACGTTTCGTTAATAGAATACCGAGGAATTAATCAAAACAATGGCAATAGGAATGACAGATTCAACATTTGTTTTTGTGAAACCCGATGTTTAAGCACTTCCTCCCCCATTACACGGGATAAATTATTCCCAGTCGCTAAACCTTGGTTACGATGGTTTGTCGAACAGCGGATACGCTGATCATTACAACAGAGGAGGGGTTTAATCAAAATGCTTTGGATAACAAGAAAACCTGCGTTCCAACTAATCAAAACCCCTACCAGAACATGATTTCCATGCGTCAAATTTGTTGAAGTTTACCCAACAGAAACCTACCAATATTACATTAATATTTAATATGCTCCGTTATGAATAAATAGTTTCAGCGTAAACCCAGTATTGCAATTATTAGTTCAACACGGGTTCCACAGCTCATGCGAAAACTATCACCGGAGCCGTGAGCCTCAAATCGACTACGGTGCGGCACGGATGAGCAGTTAAAATTTATCACTTATCTTTATAAACACCACATATGAAATGTGTCCGCGTCCAAGTCCTAACACTTTATTAAATCCCTTGTATATCTTATAGCTTTTCTTTAGTTGTATTAGCTTGTCGTTATTTTGTTAATTTTATTACGTTTGAGTTATACTTAGGATTTTCATTTTAACATTAACACACAGTTATCCATTATATTTTTTAAAATAAGAATCATAAATTGCCTAAGAGCTGCTGAGAGCTTTGTTCCTCAACTCCCGTAAAAGGGGCAATCATTTTGAGTTTCCTAGACAGGAAACAAACCTACTGAAATTATTATTACACGAGACAAAGCGCTCCGTGCTGCGCCAATGCCCCATGAAAAATGACGCGGCCAAAGGCACATCCAAATAGCCTTCTTATCACCTTGAAGTTTTGCGCGCCTCCGCCGCAAATTTTGTTATTAAATCATAGTACTTATTGTCTCCAGTGTGCCTTGTGAGTGCTCAGCTTGAAGGAAGCCATGTGACACTCTTGTCAACACACTGATGTTGCCCGTGGATATTTATATATGCCTTTCCCTACATTGAGATCTTTTTCACCTCATAAAGATGAGAGTTAGTCCCCTTTAAATGAACGCCATGGGGAAAAACATGACTAGTGATCAAGTGTGCCTTCAGCTTTGCTATTGACACTCGTGCTGGATTGTTTTATCACTTCCCCATCGTACTTCTGTTTGTCCATTAAGGACCTCTTGCAGCGGTCGCAGCTACGACGCCGGGAATGCTTTTATGACCTGTGAAGCTCACGCTTACAATTCCAAATATCCTACGCAAATTGCATGGGATACTTCGAAACCTATGTACTAACATATACACTTCCTGTTAAATGCGTAGTTACGCTAGTGGATTAGATGCCTTCCTAATTTGCATCAGAAAAGTAATGCGTGGATTGTGACAATCAAGGAACAAAAGCTCTCGTGTTATTTTCATTGGGTCTTTTTCAGTTACTTCATTTTGTTGTTGTTAGGGGTCATTGCCATGCTTTTTAGTTAATGGCTCTCTTCTCTGTGGCTACGCTGTGTGGTCTCATGATGACGCACGCTGTTGTGTGTGAAGTATGTAATGGATAGTGGTTTAAGTGACCCTATGGATAATGCCTAAATATCCTTCACCATGCATATGTGGAAAACTCAAACAAAACTATACACGTGTAAGGAGGGCACTAGCGGGTATTGCTTAATCCTCCAGTAATTTCATCAGCTCTGATTTCGTGGGACATGAGCACTCCCGCTCCATCACAGAGTGTGGCACCGTGTACAGTTTAGGCTTTCACTGCCTTGCGTGCCGGCATATCCCTCGTGGCTTTGTTCCCTGGGAATAACGTGGGATTCTGCCAAAAGTTCTGCCATGTGGTCGTTGTTGTCTGTTGCTTCTTACCAACTGACGTTCTCATTCGCTTCAGTTCCTTCTCCATTTATCGTACAACTGTTCAGACGACTCACAATGCTGTTGCTAACTCTCTTCTTTTCCAAGTGCTACGTAAACTGGAGCCCTAATACCTTTTCGTAACGCCTTTCATCAGCAGTAGAAAAACATGCTCGCTGTGAATTGCCACTTTCCTTCCTTCTTTGCTTGATAACTTCCAGTTACCCGTGCGAATCTGCCTCCCTCCCCTGCTTCCCCACCAAACATTCCCCGCGGCACCTAAACGCCTCTCTTCGTGCACGGAATCTCCTATGCGTAGCGCTTTCCTGTTTTTCGCCAACGGGATACTGAGCTTGAGTGGAATAAATACCACAGTGTTTTAACAACTTCACCCGAGAATGCCTCGACGTGAAGGAAGTGCAGTAGTAACTGAAAACCTCCCGTTAGGAAGTACAATTAAGGCTGTCTGACTAAAGCCGCCCAACGCAATAGGCACCGCTAAGTCCTTTAACTCCCGCAATGGTTTTTGTCTGCGGTTATGGGGTTACGAGATTATCGTCTTACTTTTCGAAGGACGGCTATGTGTGCATAATCCTTGACAACAGGGCCCCACGAAATTTTCAAAACCACCATCAAAATTGAATCGAGCCACGGACATCAATCAAACACCAATCTCTTCACCATAAGCGGATGAGCACAACTTAGCTGTGGAACATACCTCACGCAGTTTCCTTGAACTCTCTCAACTGTGACGTGGTGGTCTCTCGGAGCGTTTAGGAGGGCACCAATTCTTTCCCAACTATTCACAAACAAGCCTCACCAATCAAGTCTACACGATGTTCTTGGTGAAACTTTACTTGTAATCCACGCTTCGGTTTTAGTGTTTCTCATCAGTTGGCATTAAGTGAAGGATGAGGACGAGAGATAAGTGTTTGTATAACTGTGGTGACTCATTGGCACTGCACTTGTTTCGGTGCTGATTCGATCGCATTCTCACGTTACTCCGCATTACACAGTACTGGCCGTATGATAACCATTCCTTCCGTTACAATAGGATGGTGGAATTTGGTGTGAACTGATGGTACCTTACCTTACTCTTCCCTGATAGCGTCACTGACCGTCATGAAGGCAGCCAAGCGTTTTACAATTGGTGTCTTTCCCTCAGATAGTTATATAACAAGTGTTGTTTTTATTTGGTCAGTGTGCTTTCACCTTACACGCGCCCCGCTTGATGCTCAGCTACTCTTCGTACTCCTCAAACCAGCAGGGGATTTTGATCGTAACGCCGGTCCTGTCCTCGCTTCCTCCAGTTTAGTTGTAGAACCGCCTGCTTGCAATGGGAAAGCATTACCGCAAGATCGTTTTCACCCACACAACGCAAGAAAGCCAGTGCTGCTAACGGCAGCGCAGAGGGGGATGGGACGACCAGCTTGTCGGGCGGCCGTTCCCTCTTCCTGGCTTGTGTGTGTTTCTCCACTAGAGAGTAAGAAGTGGGGTCGTGGAAGCCTTTTACCTTAAAGAGGTCTGCTAGAAATCGTTGCAGTTGTTCACTATGGTACACTTGCTCTTCCTTCAGACATTCCAGATCATGCTTTGGTCGTAATGGAAGCAGAGACGGACACACTAGCAGGTGAGCAGATGACTCCTGATACATGTCCCTCAGGGCGTTGTGCTTGACTTCCTTCTTCGGCTGCCTGTGCTTTGCCTGAAGACGCATTGTGGTGAGACACTGCTCCCATTCACACTTCATTGGGCAATGCCAACACTGGAGTGTGTGGTGCATCGTGAGGTTGATTACCACAGACTCGTCTTTCATCTTTCTTGTGGCATGCGCGTGTATGCCATACAAGCGGTCATAATTGCTTGTATGCGCTGCCGCATCTTGCACACACAAAGTATCTTCCTTCTTCCGCTTCCATGTGCCGGTCTATTCCTCGACGCTTCCTCGGTCCCTACTCTTCCACATCCACCTCTGCCTCATGCACATCCTCTCCGTTTCTGTTCCGTACCATTTTCATCCTCTTCTTTACACTGGGAGATTGGGACTACGGCGCTGGCCACTGCGACTCGCCATTATCTGGATGTTTCTCTTGCATGTGACGAATCAGCCATTCGTAATGGTACTCTTTGCCACTTATGAGGCACTTGTTTCTGGATGGTTGCTTCAGTTCAGTAGAGTCACCTTGACTCTTATCGGACTGCTGCACGCATTGGTTTCGGGTGCGTCGTGCTATTGCTCTTAGGCACACGCTTACACCGTGGGCACTCGGTTACTTCCTCATCTTGGTCAACTTCATCCTCACTAGGATCCGCAGCCTCGTTAATGACGTTGTCCTCTTCTGACTATCTTATACGGGTGTTTTGTTAGCGTTTGCCCTTTCAGCCTTCCGTACGATGAATGTTTTTTACAACACCAGCGGTGCTTTAACTTCACACTGTCCTCATCATCCTCTTCCCCTCTGCTCCTTTTCTGCCTTACCACCACATACGGTGCCTCTTCCAGAGCATGGTTGGTCATTTGCTACACCAGCAAGCCACTTTTCTCCAATTGATCCCCACACACATGGAAATTGCGGTCCCCACTACATGCATGGACAGCACTTCTTTCCACATTTGCACGTGTCAACGCCTTCTCTCTAGCAGTACTGTGCACTTTCATCCGGTAAACCACACCCGCCTGGCAATGCGCGCTCGCCACATTGCACAGCGGGAATATGATGGTGTCACCCTGTCGTGCAGCCACCCAAGAGAACTACGAGTGTTCCGAATTTTTCTCCGTTGTGGCCTTCACTGGTGCACTCTCGATGTTGTCCGTGACTCTATGCCCCACGCAACACCATCTGCATTCCAATCGATTGGCTTCCTTTTTCGAGCACCCGATGATGCCACCCAAAGTATTTCGAGGTGGCTGCTCCAAACTGCACAAGCTGTGTCTCACTCAACCGACCCAGTTTATTCCTTGGCGCTGATCCGACGTGTCTAAGCAGTGCACTTCGGCGCGTATTTGGCGTCTGGCTCTCCTCGAGGGTCTTCATTTTCTCTTACCGGATCTGCCTTTCAATGCCCGTAACAATGTCTGTAATCCAGGCTGGATATGACTGTGGCTCGGTATTGCCATCCTCTGTTGCTCTGTTAGCGGCTTCATTTCGCAGGGTACCACAGTGCAAGAGCACGAACTGAAGAATTAACAACCGCCCTTGGCTGTACAAGGCACAGAATCAGGTTCCATACCTTCCTCAGCAACGCTTCCTTTACAACCAAAGGTCCCTTTTCCAGTGCCACTAACAGCGACAGCGAACCCGTGAAGGCGACCACTCTCTCGTCTTGCGTGACTCGTTCATTTCAATGGCCCGCAACAGCCTTGTAGCACTGCCTCCACTGCCACGCATTTCTTGATGAAGCTGGAATCCAGGTTTCTACCACCCAGAGTGACCTTCTCACTTTCTTTCCAGTCGGAGGGTGCACCAGCGCCTCGGCACCTGATGAAACGTCCAACACCACTGGTCCATCTGCCCACACGCGATAGCCATAACCATTGAACCGCTGTACTCTCCTCATGGTATGAACTTTCCTTTCCTCCTATGGTGCTTCGGCCTTGAGTACTCCTGGCGCTGTGGTGTTAAAATATACTTCCTTCGCCCATTGCAATGCGGTCGCCTCGTGTGGCTTGACGGAAACTTCGATTGTGTTATGCATGTGCCTTACTCTCTCCAGTCTATTATGTATGAAATGCTCTGGGGAAACGCTTTATCAGAAGCCTCTGCATACTGAGCCTCGCACACCTTCATTCGTCGGTAACACTCAATAGCTCTGCTGTATGCCGCTTCGTTTATTCGTTTCAACCGGGCTTTCAGTAGAGCATCTGCACGATTAGCTGCTTGCCCAGCTTCCCTCTGTCTGACGGCGATGCACTAAACCATCACGACGCCATGCCGTAGCATACTTCCGCCTGCGATGCAGTTAAATGGGACGCCCGTCGTACCTCCGTTCCCGGACCCCATTCTGGAGAGGCGATCGCCCTCAGCATCATTAGCTGCATATCCGCCGCTGTTTTCGATTTCACGCACATGTTTGCTCAGTCCCTTGTGGGGCCGCATTGTCAAGGACAGCAGTTTTCGCGATCGCGTTCATTTACAGCAGTCCCATCCACTTCCAGCTTCAGCGTATTTTTGTCGCGTGATCCAAACAACGTGTACTCCGTCCCCTTCGCCGTGACCTCCATCAGCTGCTCCTCTGACCAACTGGTGATCCAATCCATGCCCTTCTCCGTCGTCTCCTGAATCTTCAGTATATCTCGGCGTGTATGCATATTATCGTGAGATCGTCGCCAAAGAAGCCATGCATCAAGACTGGAATCTCATTAAGTCGCTTACTAGGCGAGTCTACCACTGTAATCAACAGCAGCAGTGGCCCAAGCACAGAGCTTTGGGGGACAACGCACATCATTTCGATATCCTCTGATTTCATGCTGCTTACTCTTACTTGCACTGTACGTCCCTGCAAGAACCGCGCTATCCATGCCGCGACATGCACTTCTACTCACAATGCCTTCAGTACCTCGATTACGCAACCATGGTCCACTGAGTCAAACGCCCTTTCATAATCAATGAATACTGCTGTTACCTTCTCTCCATTTTCTCTTTGCCGCACTGCACTACTCACCTGCATGAGCGTATGCAGTGTTGACCTTGTGAGCCTAAAGCCAGATTGTTTGTGGCTGCAATTTTCATTCAAAGCAGTCACGTACTCTATGTGAAACTATTCTTTACATGAGCTTACACAGCGTTCTGGTTAGCGCCACAGGTCTGAAGGAGACCACGCTGCCTGCAGGCTTGTTTGACTTCAACAGTGGTACAAAACTCCCTGCTTCAATTTCTCCGGAACTTGGCTAATATTCAGGCTGCAAATGAACCATCGCAGTGCACACTTCCTGTCCATCCTACCCATCTGTTGGAGCTCTTCGGAATGAATTCCGTCATTTCCCGGAGCCGTACCTGTTGAGGGCTCTCGCAGCGCTACTTCCAGTTATTCTCTCGTGATTGGCTTAAATATCCCATGCATGGTGCTCGGGATTTGCATATCTGGCGGTTTCGGTGCCTTCGTTAACCGCCTCCTGTACATCTTTCCCGGTGCCAATTCCTGTTGAAGCTTTGTCAATGTATGACCGTCAACCACCAGCACTGGTGAGGTGAGCGGACGGGGGCATCAATAGATTTGACAGGATTCCAGCTGATTGGGTCTGTCACTGTCAGCATCGACACGTTATCCTCTCATCACCTGATTGTCGTGTGTACCAAAAGCACCTTCCTCCTCCACCGAATCTGTGCATCTCTCTTCCTCTCATCCCTGCACTGCTGCACCATCACGTCCAGCTTCGTCAGCTCGGGTGTCCAGAAAGGCGGAACCACTCCATTGCCTTTGTGTATCGCCTTTTTTGACGGCCTGATTAGGTGCATCCACACCCTTCACTGACCTCTTCATTCTTTGGGAGATGAGCTTATCACTGATCGGTGGAAACTCGTCCCATTGCGCTTTGCCCCGCGCGAGCAGTACTCTGACGGATTTTGAAGGTGCAATCACCTCCATGCCAACGCCTACAATTATATCAAATATGATCCAAAAGTGGTCATTGTCGGACTCAGCGTAGTGTCCAGCTCGAAGCCCCACCGTCTCTCTACGGTGTGGTATACGGTGTTGACAGCAAGCCGTGCATGGCCGCCTGCCGGTGTCTTCACCGGTGTTGGCGGTCTTCATATCGTTCTGCTCACATCATTCAACCATGCGTTCCCCTTTGGCGTCGCTCGGCCGCAGTGGATCCCACAACGTATGATGTGAGTTAACATCTGCTCCCATCACTAGAGGCACGCTTGCAACCGCTGAATGTTCTAACGATGTGCTGGAACACCTGCCTTTCTGGGGAAGGAAGGTGATGTAACTATCAGGTTCTCATCAGCCATAAACCGTAGTGCCGATGCCACTCTCTCTGGGACCCCCTTGTCCACTAGGCTCACTTAAACTCCCACTCCCTCTCTCACTAATATTTAAAACCACACACCCATGCGGGTTTATAGCCAGCCCCATATCTTGGTATGCGCTTGTCTTGAACGCGGCACACTCTGCCGACGCCAGGTGTGTCTCCTGCAACGGACAGAATAATACCCGATCCTCGTGAAGCCAACCCTCTAAAGCAATCAGTTTTACTTGAGCCAATGCCCCCAATGCTCCACTGCGCTCCACATGTCATGGGACCAGGTTACGCCCCACATCCTCGCTGATAAGCAACAAACTTCACTTTACATCTAGCAGAGTACGCACGGGCGGAGGAGCACCTTCCTAACTTCATTTAACCACCGAGTGTTGATGATACTGCTCGCTGCTTCTCTGGCACCAGCGAACTTCTTGCCTGTTTCAATCCATTTGGGCCGGAATAGTGCAGGTGCCGCTCTTCATCCTGGACAGAGTAATGGACCCGGCACCACGTTGAGGCTTTCGGCGTCACCAGGGAAACTCCTTTTTCTGCATGATTGTCTTCTCGAACATTGCATGGCCCATGTTTCTTGCTTTTTCCCCATTGGCTGTGACATCGCGGAGCATGGCTGCCTGTACCATACAATGGATCCGTACATCCGAGCTTCATAGTCATGTTGAGCAACCTCAACTGGAAACCCTACTGCGTGAGTCACGCATCTTTCTCTTTCTCTAAATCATCCAAACTATACTCACATGGCTATGTAATGCTACGGTGAGCTCCTTGTGTCAGATGAGCCGCGTTCAGTCCATATGCCCCATCAGATTTTGCCTTTCCACCTCTTGCAGGCTATAATATTCTCTAGCCTTTATATGCTCAATGTAGCGTTCGAAAACCTTAACACTGTTGCTTGTACTTGAGCCTAATATGACACTCCTTGCGTCGGCTTCCCTTCCGAGTTGTAATACATTATTTCACTTCATTATATGCTTTTCCCCATGCCGCCATGTTCACTGTCTCAGTCCCCTGCATAGAGGTGTGTTTTTTACTCATGTGATTACCTCAGTTCATCTCATCCCGACAAAAGTGCATTAAAGCACACAGCCGTACCTTCAAGAAGCATTATTGTTTCAATGAACATTGAGTGGGGCCATACCACATATCATTCTCATGCAAATCCCACACACACTAATGCTACAGTTGTCAAACACGTCCATCTCAAGCTTGTTTCAATTTAGAAGTGCCTGACTACAATCGTTATTTCCTTTATCCAGCCTCAAATCATACCACGTGTTTTTCTCCTTATCATCTTTCCTGGGATCACACTTTACAACAAATACACAAGGCAGGGGGCTTGCCTCTAACAGCGGGAGGAAACATGCATTTCATTTGCTTTGCTATGATTTCCATATGTACTCTTCCGGGTCTATTCCCACGCTGGAACGCCTCATTTCGATATCGTCAGGAAAGCAGTCCCTGGAGGCAATATAGCACTCTGGCATGCACCTAACTGATTCAGTGCTAGAATAACTAACAGGGGCATCCATACGAATCCTCATCACCTTTCTATGCACGGGTTGCAGGTTTCTCGAACGTGTGGCACTCAGTCCTACCACCGGAACTCTCAACTCCAGCAGGCTGTCTGTCAACACCACTTAGTGCATTTTCAGTGCGTACCTCTCATGCAATTTTTGAAATGTTTCTATGTTCCACGCATTCATAGTGACCCTTGTGTGCAATAAAATGAATATCACTGTCATATCTTTATTCCCCTTTTTGCACACAAGGAGCCCTACTACTGCCATCAGTGTGTCTGTTGTGAATAAGTTACTTACTTACATTGTGTCTGCTGATATTGCTTCTTTTTTTCGTTTGCCACAATGTGTTCTAGCATTGCTATCTACTTTCTGTTTTTCAACAAAATAATAACGATAGCAACGAATTTAAAGCTTGCATTAATCATCTCAAAAAGTCAGGGTGTGCCATGCCCTGGGCTGCTTCAGTCTACTTTATCAATGATATTACAACTCTACCATACCTGGATTGTAATTGAATCACTTTAATAGCGCGTTCGTAACTGACACTCATTGTTCCTCTCGGCCGTTCGCCAATGTCTACTCTCTTCTGATACAGCATTTAATGGCATTTCTGCAGCCACAGCGTGCGGATACACCATGCTCACTGAATTGAAGATTCTCTCTCCCCGATGCAAGGCTTCCACAAGTTTAACGTCACGCGTTGCTGCCAATGCCCCCGGCATACTCTGACAAGGATATCAGCCTAACGCCGTTTCACTGGTGAGTGATCACACGTTAACGCAGCAGGCAGTGCCAAATGCCATGGAGCACGCACGGACCACACCATACCACAACACCTGCTTGCTGCTACCGCTTCTAGCAAGGCAAAGTACCATGACCTTAAAGACATGTCTGTAGCATCCACTTCTTTTCACAGCTTCTGAGGCACTTGTCCTCTCACGTCTCAACTCCCTCTAATGCTCTTATCATGTTGTTCCTGTTTCTCAAACGATAGACGCACTGCTCTTTCACCTTTTGGTAGCGTCAAGTTTGCGAGCTCGAATACGCACTTTGCTGTCTCTCCACCATCGCATGTGGATTCCCGTAAGGCTCTTGCACACTGCGAGCATTCTCACACATGCACACGCACTTGGACACCTTTTAGTTCCTTTTGTTAGGACCACCAGCATCCCTCATAATTTTGCCAATGTAAGCCCTCCGAGCACCGTTCCTAATGTCTGCGCCAAACAAGGCCCAATTTTGAACACAAGCAGATCTAAGTGCTGCCTCGCATGTTGGTCTATGCAGCCAGTCACCTGTCCGATGCCCGGTAACAATTTATTTGCTGAAGTAGCCTGATTTCCGAGGGTCGCTCTATCATCCAATTTGTGTCCTCATTGACGCAGTGCCAGGCCACGATGCGCAAGCACGAGCCGCTTGGGCGTGTCGGGCCACAACTCTCAGGACGTTAGTGGTTGTGCTCAAAGCCAGCTCACCATTACAGTCGTTTCGTGTTTCCAGTGATTGGTGTGCTCTATTAGTCTAAGGAGAAATGCACTATACTAGCATAAACAAACAGCTCAGCAGACAGCCTTGCTATTGCCAGGATTCCCTCCGAGAGCCCCTCCACGATGGAATCGCTCCAATCCTAAACCACGTCTGACCGGGACGGGTGGTCTGCCTCCACGTAGACTTTTGACAGGTCTAATTGATTTGAATCACTTGCTTTAAGCCCGCGAATCTTCAGTCGTCAGGCACATTCCCTGCGTAAGTCAAGGAAGAGGAACGCCGTATCATCACATAGCCACTCTCAGAGCGCTCCACTGAGCAGCTCATAGCCGCCCGGTGTTCCATCGCACTTGGTACCCGATAGGAATGTTGCTTTGTACCACTGCTAATAAGCAAAAGAAGGCTGAGAGTCGCTATGCAAGCGTGTCTCCACATGGAACACGAGAATGAATCTACACCCTACTCCGTTGCAGGGCGGTGATATGGTTTTCTCTATTTTCACTCATGTCTCCATCCCCAATGACCTCCTTCGGTCCCAGTTGTGTTGTACCAGTATATTTGGGGCGTTCCACATACTCCGCTTGAGATAAAGTGCGGCAAAGAGATGAAGTTACCCAAATTCATCTCTTTCCCTTAGCTTCTTTGAACTATTTCATCAATCTGATCACTCATGGAAAATGGCAGTGGCCGGCGCATTAGCACACCCGTCCGTGCCAACAAAAGATATGTGCATGCAAGTGGTGGCCCTATTCCTTTGGCGTGTCATTCACGTGTACCTGAGATTCGCGTACTTCTTGCGCAGTTAGTGCATTTTGGAGGGTATGGGAGCAGTGCATAGTAAACTATTTTTACCGCCACACGCCGAAGCCTTGCACCTGAAACCCCTGCAGCCTTCCCGACTTGCTGTTTGAGTTGATAGTATGTGCGGCCGCAACCGCTGACGAGCGTGACGAGCAACTCTGACACGGTCGATGGTTTTATGCAGTGTGTGGGGCCATATTGAGGAGTAGCTCATAACGTGAAGTTTTATGGGTTCTGGGAACCCGTTATTTCGTCCTCCGAGGGAAATTATTTGCTACACAAAGCGAGTGTAGGAAGACACTGTGTTGGTGTGTGTCGCTCCTTGCCCGAGTTGGTGAAGTAGTGTATTTAATAAACAAGCGACACATCGCGCTATGTTTCTCATGCATTGAGCCTTTTCAGTATCATAGACAGCCAGCACGGCACACGAACATAGCGGCGATATCAGATGCAACGGACGTACACGCATATGCTGCTCCGGTGTCGGGCTCCAACTATCACAAACAGGGTGAGACGTGCTCTCCCTTCCTTATCTGATAGTTTTGATTCATGCTTTTCAGTCGTCCTCTCTACGGGTCCTCTCATCGAACGATGCGGCTCTGTGCGGTGAAGGAAGTTGAAAAGACGATAGGACGCCTTGTAGTCAGGGAGCTGAGCGGCTTCCGGTTGCGAGGCTGAAGGAGCATACGGTGGTGCCTGCCTGACGTACCGTCAGCTCATTGGGATATCAGGAGGCGTTGGTAATGTTGCGCCCAAGTGAAACGAAGGTAAAAAAACAAAGCGAAAGGAAGATGAAATACTATTATCAGCAAGATGGCGTTCCCAATGTACCAGGGTACACGTTGTGTGCACGCATTGTGTTGCGTGGGAGGTGATACATGGCGTTGGTATAGCATGCTGGAGGCAATGGGTGATCCTAGCTGATCGGGAGGAACGTGGAGAGTTAGCAACACACCTGCGGGCTAACGGCGTGTCACATGAGGCCTGGTAAAACACACACGGCAGTGGAAGTGACCGCACACGGACTCGAAGGGATATTACCGGTGACGGTTGATGAACACGTGACTCTCATGGGTGTTGCCCGCTTCGCACTGCGACGTCTGGTCTATTGAACACCAAAAGCAAGCAGCTCGGAGGAGTCATAACTAAGGCAGGACATGACGCAGTGTAAGTCTGCACGCATGTGGCTTAGTCGAGCCGATGTCGGGTGTATGTAGGGCAATGTGCTGTCGTGATTCGTTCCACTCAAAACTGAGAAGTCCAATTGTGTTGCTACAGTGCGCCCTCATCTACATGTGATAGGAGCACCGCTATTCAAAATAACTGGCGAAGCTCCCACCGCCAAGGACGATTAAACGCAGAGCACCGGTACGGGCTCTCAGGCCGGGCTCCTGTCACTTATTTACACCGACCCAACCTGTGCAGTAGGCCTTGGTACTCCGCACTGTATTTTGCTGAGCAACGTCACAGCTCCAGGCGTGAGGAAAGTGGCAACGTCCATTCAGGCTGTTTGATGGGAGGGAGGGCCATGAGCTATCGGTGGGATGTCACGCCGTTGGAGCATATCAGCAACGCGATGGTTATGCCGCTGTGAAGGCAAACAAGCTTGATCGCATTTTGTGTGAAAAGTCAATGGAAGGCATAATGAGTTGACAGGACTGGCAGCAGAGCACACGGAGGAGTCAAACCTCTCTAAGCAGCTCACTTTGCCGTGGATTGTCAAGTGACTGCCAGGAAGAAGGGTTTACTTAATGCGCTTTCCATTGCTTTTCCTCGTGGTCGTGCCGTGCTGTGTCGGTATGCGGTGAATTTGCCTTGTCGGGCAGAGGGAAGTGGAAATGAAATATTAGAGCCCGGGGTGCTCCGTTACTAATGAGGAGTGTGGCACCTGATTGTGCGCACGGCTCCACATTGTGTCGCTCATGTGTTTGATGTGCCCCGATGAGTCTCTCAGGTGGCTGGTGTGTGTTGTGTTGGGAGCCGACGGTTCCGCCGAGAAGCAAATGCGTGAGATCGTGTGGCCGCATCCATTAGTGCGCATGTAGCATCCTGATGGCTGCGTATGTGTGTGTGTGTGTGACTCCCCTTGAATGTTCCTGAAGTGGTGAATGGAAAGGCTTTTGACAAGGGAGCTGAGTGTTCAATGATATGCGTTAGTTTTAGCCCCGCTAAGGAAATGTGAGAGCCACGCACCATTTGTCGAGGCGCATTGCAGAGCCCTCCATCGGCAGCAACAACTTGACTGGCAGCTGTGAGTGTGGGGCATAACGAAATGGATGGGCTCGTGTGAATGGGACGGAAATATGACTGCCGTGCGGGCGACATTTGTTGCTGCTGCTTGGATATTTGTGAGTTTGTTTGGAGGGACTGTCAGTGTGGATGAAGCAAGCGGCCGGGAGGATGTTGGAAGTCAGCGGGGAGAAACTCCCCACAACGTTTATAACGAAATGTGCAACCCAGCGTGAATGCACACCAACAGATCGCGGCAGGTGCAATAAATGGAATGAGAGCGCTGACCATTAGGGGCTCAGTTTTGTATTGGAATGGCTTGAACCTTCCTGATTGGTTTGAATGAAATGAAAAATAAATCATGACGTGCCAATATGATGCCAAACCGCTGACGTGTGGCTGGCAACCCGCTTTGAATGAGTGAAGCTTCTGGTAAAATTAAATGAGGCTCCATGGAGGGAATTGGAACCGTGTGGTTAGCGCGATGACACCGCTTAAATAATGGCGAGCATTTCCCAATTCATTTTGTAACTCCGTGGAATATAAGCATGCGCCCAAATATATTCGCCACCCCGGCCCCGCGAGCACCGCCGAGTGCGACT
>NHOR01000451.1:0-48924 GCA_002287245.1 Trypanosoma congolense | reverse complement strand
AACAGATAAAACAACGATAACAACAACGAGAAAATCGACATCGAATAAGGATACGGGAAGAGAAACGAACTAAAAATTTCAAAATCAGGACATCATACTAAGGAGAAGAAAGGCAACACATGACATGAGAGAAGAAAATAAATAAATAGAATATAGCTGAAAAATAACGTTATATACCCAGTTAAAAGAACACTGGGCCATGGCACTGCTTTCCATCGAAGTTATACACATATCTACCAATCCAATAGAAGCAGCACATCTGACCTGAAGCCGATGTCTCAAATAAGTCATTGCGGTGGACAAGTCTCCTTGAAGTCACCATTTAACCAACTACCACTCCGTAAATTGTGGCGCCCGTGCCAAACACCGCAGCGATGACACCACTGAACAGCAGGACGTACGTTGCGATGTAGCACAGAGGGCCAACCTTCTGCAATGTGAACCCACCGGAGTACATGAGGAAGAGGGCTGGAATATGAAAGCGAGGAAGCCACCGGAGATGGAGCCAGCGAAGCCCAGCACGGTGTTGATCTTTGGAATGAAAAGACCGCACACCAGCATGACAACAGAGAGACTCACAACAGCAATGCAGTGCTTCCAGAAGGCAACTGTGTTCGCATCCCACCCAGCAACACTGTACAGCGCGTTGCGGCACGACATTCCCAGCAGCGCGTAGGACACGAACAGCATCACGAGCACACCCACGTAGCCAACCAACACCTCGGGCTCGTTCAGCGGATCGTACATCAGCAGAATGGAGCTCGTGGCCTTCGAGCCGAAGTCCAGGTAGCCGAAGAGGGCAGTCAGTGCGTACATGGGCAGGCACATGGCCATTGCGATGATGGTGGCAATAACAAGTTTGCGCACCGAGCGGTCCTTCATGTCCATGTACACCTCGTAAGCCGTTACCTGAAACCACGTACGCAAATATAAATACACCGAGCCCCTCAATGGCAGTGTTCCCACTGTTGAACAGCACGACCTCAGCACTCTCATTCCGTCCCACGCTGACACTCTTGATGCTCTCCGGCAGCCCGTTCATGCACGAGTGCACAACCACCACAGCCACCATGTAGATCATGAGGACGAAGGCGACGGTTGAAACATGGCGCAGTGAGTCGATGTGGCGTGGTATGACAAGCGGCAGCATGCAGCACAGCACATGATGAATGTCAGCAGCCGGTTGCCAGCCGTTGTTTTCAGGAAGTCAGACGCGCTGCTGTTCTTGAGTGTGGCGTGTAGGATGTCCCTGTGGATATCACATAGGCCACACAGCCACTGAGACTCAGAAATACCCGAGCCGCGGCTGCGATGTATGCGCCCCACTTTCCCAGCAGCACACGCGCCACTCCCTCGTATGTGTTTACCTTCGACCGGTCCGCAGCCACACGAGGGCGTATGTGGAGAAGACTGTCATTGCTGTGATCACCAGAAGGTAAAACATGGCCATCACAAGGCCGCTGCTCTGGGAAGCCGCGGGCAGACCAAATATGCCGGCACCAACGGTTGTAGAGCCGATGTTGAAGGCACTTGAGGCAATTCCGCCTGGAGGAACAGCATTGGCAGCAACGAACGCACCCAACTTTGCGAAGCATCCGACATTTTCTTTGTTGTCCTCTGGCTTCGGTGTTGGGTTTGTGTCATGGCGCTGCTCGTCATTCCCTTTGCATCCGACAGCAGTAAGTTCCACTGGCTCTGTGCCTGCGGGAACTGGATTGGGCGCCGCACTGCTCATGGTTCCTTCGGTTGCTTATTGCTTTACTGCCTGTGTGTTCTTACGCTATACACTTCATGTGGGTGTGGGGAAATAGACATGGGGAGAGTGAAGGCACTGAAGGGTTGGGCACTGGTGGCGCGAGATCTCACTCCGCACAGGAGCCATTGCTCAGTTGCGTTTGTGCGCACTGGTGTTTCTGAATGGGTTGTAAGTTCAGAAGCAACACACCGGGACGCCCTCGCCGTTGACGGCTGCCACTTTTTCCACCGTGACCCAATTACATCGCCATAACAGCGGTTTTACCTTTTGTGTATGGCTTTGATAGTCCCTTCCCATGGGAGAAGGCAGGAATACGTATAAATGCCAGCCCCCCAGGCACGGGGGGCTGGTGACAGTGGAGGGTGTTTTGTGTGCTGATTAAGTTTGAATTGTTTTCGTTTTCTCTGAAATATGTGGTCATAAATAAAAAAAGTATTATAAATTATTAGGTATATATACATATGCCGTTCAGAATACAGTTCAACTACTGTAATTTAAAAAAATTTCAATACGCGCCGCAGTCGCGGAAAACAAAACAACAAATGGATGAAACGAATGTGGTAAAGCGTGTTGGCGGATCCACCCACGCTGTGCACTTTCAAATTACAGACGAAGAAATAAAAAAAATAACACATCTTTTTGTTTTGTTTTTGCCTAGTGGCTCTAGATGGACGAAACATGTCGATGATGGAGGTTAATGTTATGTCGTATCGTAACACCCAAGGCGGAATCAAACAACAATAATAATAATAAAACATTTAGATATCGCTAATTAATGATGTATACATCAGCTTCAAATGGTGGAAAAAAGAAATACATACGAAACGTCAATAAACACCCCTCCTTGCTTCACCAGCGAAGTGTGTGTGTGTGTGTGTGCGTGTGGGTAATAACAAATAAAATAAATTAGGTTTACGTTTTCAGAGCACCTTGTTGATGCCTGTCACCCGTTAATGGTACCCCCAAATCGCGGCGCCTGTCCCAAACACCAACGAAAAAACACCAATTAGGAGCACAATGTACGTGACAATAAAGTAAAATCCGCCAACCTTCTGCCACGTAAACCCACCGGCGTACATAATCAGCAGCGCAGGAAATATGAAGCTGAGAGATGCGCCGGAGATGGAGCCAGCTAAGCCCAGCACGGTGTTGATCTTTGGAATGAAAAGGCCTGACAGCAGCATGACAACAGAGAGACTCACAACAGCAATGCAGTGCTTCCAGAAGGCAACCGTGTCCGCGTCCCACCCAATGAGGCTGTAGATCCCATTGCGGCAGGCCATTCCGAGCAACGCGTAGGACGCACACAACTTCACGAGCATGCCGATGTATCCAACCAACACCTCGGGCTCGTTCATTGGATCATACATCAGCAGAATGGAGCCAGTGATTGACGAGCCGAAGTCCAGGTAGCCGAAGAAAACTGTCATGATGTACAGCGTGAAACACAAGAACATTGCGATGGTGCTAGCAATAACGAACTTGCGCACCGAGCGGTCCTTCATGTCCATGTACACCTCGACGGCAACGACCTGGCAGACGTACGCGAAGACAAATACCCCGAGCCCCTCAATGGCAGTGTTCCCACTGTTGAACAGCACAACCTCAGCACTCTCATCCTTTCCCACGCTGACACTTTTGATGTTCTCCGGCAGCCCGTTCAGGCATGAGTGGACGGTTATAACGATCACGAGATAAACGATAAACGTGACGGCGAATGTTGAGACATATCGCAGTGAGTCGATGTGGCGTGGTATGACGAGTGGCAGCATGCAGCACAGCCAAAACACGGAAGTCAGAAGCTGGTTTCCTGAGTTACTCTTCAAAAAATCCGAGTTATTGTCCTTCAAAAAAGCGTGTAGGATGTCCCCTGTGGATATCACATAGGCCACACAGCCACTGAAACCGTGAAATGCACGAATGCCTGCGAGGAAGTACGATGCTCCTCTACCCAGAAGTTTGTGCGTTATTTCTTCAAATGTTCGGGCATTACTCTTCTCCGCGGCCACTGCAAGGCTGTGCATGGTGAAGATACACAGCAAGGTAATGATGAGAAGGTAAAACATGGCCATCACAAGGCCACTGCTCTGGGCAGCCGCGGGCAGACCAACGATACCCGCGCCGAGTGTACTGGCTGAGATGTTGAAGGCACTTGCGGCAATTCCGCCTGGAGGCATAACGATAGCCATGAACGCACCCACCTTTGCGAAGCATCCGGCATTTTCTTTGCTGTCCTCTGGCTTCGGTGTTGGGTTTGTGTCATGGCGCTGCTTGTCATTCCCTTCGCAACCGACAGCAGTAAGTTCCACTGGCTCTGTGCCTGCGGGAACTGGATTGGGCGCCGCACTGCTCATGGTTCCTTCGGTTGCTTATTGCTTTATTGCCTGTGTGTTCTTACGCTATACACTTCATGTGGGTGTGGGGAAATAGACATGGGGAGAGTGAAGGCACTGAAGGGTTGGGCGCTGGTGGCGCGAGTATAGGAAGGCGTTAGTGTGTGGTCGCCATGCACGAGTAGTGCGTGACAAGGTAATGTGCCACCGTAATGACTGTGTAATAACTTCTTTTCCCAACTTTTTTTTTCCTTTTAGCCAGTGGCATGATAATTATCACTACCAGCCGTGATAATGAAGTCTCAAAACGGTCATTGACTACGCTTCGGCTTCAAACGGTATGAAATATACAACAAGCGCTCAGACTGATAACAATAATAGATAATAAAATAATAATAATAATGGAGTGAGTCCGATAATAGGCAACTTCTCCACTGCGCGCTTGATTTTCTTCAATATGAAGAAAAAAGTAATATTTTCTTTTGTCGAGTACAATCTCCTCTTATAACTATCGAAGACATATAGAAGCTGAATCAACTTACAAACATTAAACAGGTCAGCTACGGCAAGGACGAACTAATTCAAACGCACATACAAAACATAAAGGCTTACATTAGGTAGAAAAATAGAAAAATAAAATTTAGTCTTTGCTATCCAGTAGCACTATTTTTATATGTAGAGAGACAAACCAATCAACAGAAGGAATATATATATATATATATATATATATATATATATATATATACCTCCCTACACTGCAGCCGTATGATGCCTTGATACAAGGTGTTGCTACTGCTCAGTTTCCAGTTGCCACACCGTAAATAGTGGCCACCGTGCCGAACACGGACAAGACTACGCCAAAGATCAGCAAGGCATACGTTGCGGTGTAGCACAAGGGTCCGACCTTCTGCAGTGTGAACCCACCACCGTACATCATGAAGAGAGCCGGAAATATGAAAGCGAGGAAGCCACCGGAGACAGCACCGACAAAGCCGAACACCGTGTTGATGTTTGGAATGAAGAGACCGCACACCAAAGTAATTGTGGAGAGTACAACTGCAACAAGACAATGCTTCCAAAACGCCGTGGTGTCCGGGTCCCGCCCAATTACGTTATAAATCCCGTTGCGGCAGGCGCACATTAGTATCGCATATGATGCGCACAGCTTCACCACCAGCCCGATGTAGCCGATCATAATAGCCGGCTGGCTCACGGGATCGTACATCGGCAGCACGGAGCCGGTGACCTTCGAGCCGAAGTCCAAGTAACCGAAGAAAGCCGTCGCGACGTACAGCACGAAGCACATGGCCATTGCGTAGGCCGAGTACAGGGTGAAGCGAGTCACACTGGGCTGTGCCATGCTGGAGTACACCTCAATCGATGCTGCTTGGCACAGGAAGGCGAATGTAAAGACGGCTGGTGCCTCAATCGCCTTGTTCCCCGTGCCAAAGAGGTGAATACCGTCGTCGCTTGGTCCTCCGCTCAGGTGTATTTTCTTAATGTTCTCCGGCAGCCCGTTCATGCACGAGTGCACCACGATGACTCCCATGAGGTAGAAGCAGAATATGATGCCGACCGTTGAAATGTAGCGCAGCGAATCCACTTGACGCGGTATCACAAGTGGCAGCATGCAGCACAGCCATACGCCTAACGTTAGCAGTCGATTGCCAGTCACCGATTTCAGGAAGTCTGGCGCGTCGCTGTTTTGTAAGATGGCTACCAATATGTCAGCCACGGATATCACAAATGCAACACACGCACCAAACGAGTTGAGCACACGCAGCATTCCAGCGGCATAGGCTGCCCGTGGCCCTAACAGCACCCGTGCCATACCCTCGTACGATTTCAAGCTGTGCTTCTCAACCTGCGCAGCAATGCAGTACAACGACTGCACGGAGACCAAAACAATAATCAACGGGTATATGAAGGCCATGATCAGCCCACCGCTGTTGGCCGCTGCTGGAAGTCCGAGGATGCCCGCACCAATGCATATGGAGGAGAGGTTGAAAACGGTGGACACCATCCCGCCAGGCGGAATCAGCGTTGTAATGCAGCTCGCCAATGTTCGTGTGCCGCCCTCCTTTGCACCTCCATGGTGCTGACCACCGCCGGGCTTCAGCTCTTCCCCCTGGGCTCCGGGTGTTCCAGTGACGGCACCTGTGGGAAGGGAGCCCTCTTCGGGGTCTGCGGCGGGCTCAACTCGGGGGTCCATGGCCTTCCTTCCTTCCTGCGTGTGCTGCGCTTTCCTCCACTGCGGCTGTCGGAAAGGATGAGAGAAGGAAGGGAAGAGGGGCATTGGGTTAGGGGCAGTGCAATGATCGCAACACCTCCGCTACTCCTCGCGGGAATGAGGTGCGGGGAGTATGAGAGAAGGAGGCTGGGTACATGCGCTGTGGATTTCATTTTTATAGTAGTCACTGTGGTATGGTAGTAATGGAGGGTAGCGTTTTGTTTGTTAAATATACCGAATACGAGGAATAATAAAAACCAACGGTACAAATATTATAAAAATAACAATGGTAAAATTTCAATTTGTGCTATTCTGAGGCCGTGTGCTCATGGGCCCCATAGGGACAGTTCCCAGATGCTGTGGCAGATCTTGTGATAAACCAAACAGGATGTTTTTTTCTTTAAATACCTTAATGTGGAAAACAGTTAGCGCATTGGAGCATTATATTATATTAAAAAAAAATAGTATATATTGAAATCAATTAAGTGGAGTGAACAGCAATACAACAATGGTGATCGATCGGAGCAATCGAGAAAAACAAAAATAAAAGGAATAAACAAGCAGAGAGCACAGAAGTTTGTGGAATAAGACACCCCCATGAAGTCAGAGCGGCATTTCCTATCCTAAACAGTAGAGATTTCTTTTTTTTTCCAAAATTGCCTGCTCGCATTATTGGCATAGCAGTGAGGAGAACGTAGCAAGTAACTCTTCGCGGTGAACAAGTCTCCTTGAAGTCACCATTTAACCCACTACCACTCCGTAAATTGTGGCGCCCGTGCCAAACACCGCAGCGATGACACCACTGAACAGCAGGACGTACGTTGCGATGTAGCACAAGGGTCCAACCTTCTGCAATGTGAACCCACCGGAGTACATGAGGAAGAGGGCTGGAAATATGAAGCCAAGGATCCCACCGGAGATGGAGCCAGCGAAGCCCAGCACGGTGTTGATCTTTGGAATGAAAAGACCGCACACCAGCATGACAACAGAGAGACTCACAACAGCAATGCAGTGCTTCCAGAAGGCAACCGTGTCCGCGTCCCACCCAGCAACACTGTACAGCGCGTTGCGGCAGGCCATTCCCAGCAGCGCGTAGGACGCGAACAGCATCACGAGCACGCCCACGTAGCCAACCAACACCTCAGGCTCGTTCAGCGGATCGTACATCAGCAGAATGGAGCTCGTGGCCTTCGAGCCGAAGTCCAGGTAGCCGAAGAGGGCAGTCAGTGCGTACAGCGTGAAACACATGGCCATTGCGATGATGGTGGCAATAACGAGTTTGCGCACCGAGCGGTCCTTCATGTCCATGTAGACCTCGTAAGCCGTTACCTGAAATCCGAAGGCAAATATAAATACACCGAGCCCCTCAATGGCGGTGTTCCCACTGTTGAACAGCACGACCTCAGCACTCTCATTCCTTCCCACGCTGACACTCTTGATGTTCTCCGGCAGCCCGTTCAGGCACGAGTGCACCACCACCACAGCCACCATGTAGATCATGAGGACGAAGGCAACGGTTGAAACATGGCGCAGTGAGTCGATGTGGCGTGGTATGACAAGTGGCAGCATGCAGCACAGCCACATGATGAATGTCAGCAGCCGGTTGCCAGCCGTTGTTTTCAGGAAGTCAGACGCGCTGCTGTTCTTGAGTGTGGCGTGTAGGATGTCCCCTGTGGATATCACATAGGCCACACAGCCACTGAGACTTGTCAACACTCGGATTAGGGCTGTGATGTATGCGCCCCACTTTCCCAGCAGCACACGCGCCACTCCCTCGTATGTGTTTACCTTCGACCGGTCCGCAGCCACACCGAGGGCGTATGTGGAGAAGACTGCCATTCCTGGTATTACCAGAAGGTAAAACATGGCCATCACGAGGCCGCTGCTCTGGGAAGCTGCGGGCAGACCAAATATGCCGGCGCCAACGGTTGTAGAGCCGATGTTGAAGGCACTTGCGGCAATTCCGCCTGGAGGAACAGCATTGGCAGCAACGAACGCAGCCACCTTTGCGAAGCATCCGGCATTTTCTTTGCTGTCCTCTGGCTTCGGTGTTGGGTTTGTGTCATGGCGCTGCTTGTCATTCCCTTTGCAACCAACAGCAGTAAGTTCCACTGGCTCTGTGCCTGCGGGAACTGGATAGGGCGCCGCACTGCTCATGGTTCCTTCGGTTGCTTATTGCTTTACTGCCTGTGTGTTCTTACGCTATACACTTCATGTGGGTGTGGGGAAATAGACATGGGGAGAGTGAAGGCACTGAAGGGTTGGGCGCTGGTGGCGCGAGATTTCACCTCCGCACAGGGGCCCATTGCTCAGTTGCGTTTGTGCGCGCCGATTTTGCCTTTCACTGCCTTATATTGAATGTGTGAGAGGCACTGAAGCAGTGTTTTTCTTTTTTTGTTTTTTTTTTTTTCAAAAAAAAAACACCATTCCACCTCAGTTTCTTGACTAAGATTGGAGGTATGCCTTGACGTGTACGGCGCATGGAGTTAGGGATGTAAGCGGTGGGGGATTTTAATTACAAGTGGTTTTGGAGTCATTACAACAGGTGCTGTTATTGTGCACTGCAAAGCATGAGACATATGTTAAGGAGACAAAGTATTACTCACATGGATTCCTTTTCTCCCTTTATCGTTTGTTCTTCAACGAATATTCTTTCATCTTAACGGAGTATTACAAGCGAAATTATTGATATTTGTGGCTTCTCGTTCACTGAATGACGAGGCACAATCACTGACAACAGACAATTACAACAAATGATCCTGATTTAAACAAAGGAACAAATTAGCAGGAAGAACGGTCAACAGAGGAGAGGGGATGAATACTAGAAGTATGGTTCACACCCACGAGAATGCCTTAGCCAGCTACCACTCCGTAAATTGTGGCGCCCGTGCCAAACACCGCAGCGATGACACCACTGAACAGCAGGACGTACGTTGCGATGTAGCACAGAGGGCCAACCTTCTGCAATGTGAACCCACCGGAGTACATGAGGAAGAGGGCTGGAAATATGAAAGCGAGAGATGCACCGGAGATGGAGCCAGCGAAGCCCAGCACGGTGTTGATCTTTGGAATGAAAAGACCGCACACCAGCATGACAACAGAGAGACTCACAACAGCAATGCAGTGCTTCCAGAAGGCGACTGTGTTCGCATCCCACCCAATGAGGCTGTACAGCGCGTTGCGGCAGGCCATTCCCAGCAGCGCGTAGGACACGAACAGCATCACGAGCACGCCCACGTAGCCAACCAACACCTCAGGCTCGTTCAGCGGATCGTACATCAGCAGAATGGAGCTCGTGGCCTTCGAGCCGAAGTCCAGGTAGCCGAAGAGGGCAGTCAGTGCGTACATGGGCAGGCACATGGCCATTGCGATGATGGTGGCAATAACGAGTTTGCGCACCGAGCGGTCCTTCATGTCCATGTACACCTCGAACACAGATGTCTGACAGACAAACGCAAATATAAATACCCCGAGCCCCTCAATGGCAGTGTTCCCACTGTTGAACAGCACGACCTCAGCACTCTCATTCCTTCCCACGCTGACACTCTTGATGTTCTCCGGCAGCCCGTTCAGGCACGAGTGCACAACCACCACAGCCACCATGTAGATCATGAGGACGAAGGCAACGGTTGAAACATGGCGCAGTGAGTCGATGTGGCGTGGTATGACGAGTGGCAGCATGCAGCACAGCCACATGATGAATGTCAGCAGCCGGTTGCCAGCCGTTGTTTTCAGGAAGTCAGACGCGCTGCTGTTCTTGAGTGTGGCGTGTAGGATGTCCCCTGTGGATATCACATAGGCCACACAACCACTGAAGCCATGGAATGCACGAATGCCTGCGAGGGAGTATGCGCCCCACTTTCCCAGCAGCACACGCGCCACTCCCTCGTATGTGTTTACCTTCGACCGCTCCGCAGCCACACCGAGGGCGCATGTGGAGAAGACTGTCATTGCTGTGATCACCAGAGGGTAAAACATGGCCATCACAAGGCCACTGCTCTGGGCAGCCGCGGGCAGACCAAATATGCCGGCACCAACGGTTGCAGAGCCGATGTTGAAGGCACTTGCGGCAATTCCGCCTGGAGGCATAACGACAGCCATGAACGCACCCACCTTTGCGAAGAAACTGGCATTTTCTTTGCTGTCCTCTGGAGGTGCCTTGTCCAATTCATGACGTGTGCCTGTGGTGGTAGGCATTACGCTGTCATCGATCGATTGTGGAGCTGTGCTATTCATGTTACTTGGCCCCAAAGCTTCCGACTTACTTATTACTTTCTCACCACATAGGGTTTATGATGTTGCAGATGAGTTTTAGAAAGGGCAAGCGGTATCGTGTTAAAGTTTAATGTTGGTTCGACAGCTGTTTTCTTATTTTCCCTGCAGGTAGTGTTAACATTTTTTTTTCTTGTGATGTGGCGATTGTTTCTGTTGTTAGTTGCAGATAGGTGAGTGTGAAGCAGTTAACACATAAGTTTCCTACTGCACCTAACCTGCTTCTTTTTTCTTCTAAATTCTCAATCATTTGTGAGTTGGGCCAATCGGTGGATCGTGTTGCAGGCGCTTTGAGAAGTCGCTGTTTGCTCGTGTGCCCGTGCCACTGGATGCTCATCGCGTCTTGCGAACTCAAACAAACCTGCTTGATTTGGCAGTTCAGCGGCTTCAGCTCGTGCAGCTGCCTAGGCATTGTTTGGGGGCCGCTAGAGGAAAATAAATATGAGCGTGTTGTTTTTCCTTCTTTTCTTTATTAATCAACAGCACCGCACACTTCTGATTCACAGCCATATCGTGCGCATTCATATTTCCCCCGCCAGCACTGAGGTCGCTGCCATTAGTTACGACTCCCTCCACTTCGTTGTGTGCGCCGCCAAGTGTAGCGGGTCACTACAACACGACTGGTTCCTCGTCTCTGTGGATGGCCTGAGAAGATTGTGGGCTGCCGCGCTAAAGTGGTAGCGCCGCCGTTTCCTCTCGTGGCACAACAACAAAACGCAGAACGCACGGAAATTCCGTACAGCGCAGATGCAATCGCTGGCGTTGTGCGAACCTTCTTTGTGAAACAAACAAGCAATCAGTCAAAAAGATTCTCCTTTCACCATCCCAAAAAAAGGAATTATGAAATGACAGTGCCCTTCTGTGGCCTAATTTACCGCGATGAGAAGTGACATCCTAATGCTTTTAGAGAACGCACAGCGGGAAATCGCAACCACACACACACACACACACACGAGGAAAGTGGGAGGAAGAAAAAAAAATAATCAAATTTCAGGGCATTCAGCAGCGACACCAACAGCAGCAGATACGCGTGTTTCTCAGGATTGAGGGAAATACATTTGGCAATCACACGGCACATCATACACTCAGAGCAACGCAGACGCATGCGCACGTTAGACAAGCCGCGGAGAGGTTCCTCTACCATTAGCATCGCACTGACTAAGGCGATTACATCCCGGTAGCCAGCAACACAGCGATATAACAGCGAACGTCAATGACAGAAAAAAGAAATGGGAGAAACGCGACCCACGAGCCTCAATGCCACAATAGGTGCATGAGAGCTTTAGCGGTCAAAAATAATAAACAGAAAGAAACTTCGGAAAAAAGAAAATAAGTGGGGAGAAGAGAGAGAGCGAGCTATCGGCACCCTATTTGAGGAAACAGCCCATTTTCTACAACAGCTCCCAATATGAAGAAAAAGGAATAAGCTAAAACGTGTTTTCAAACAACACTTATTTTGTCCGCCTGCCATTTAGCAGGACGTGACATGACATCTTGTGTCTTCTCTGCCCACGACGGGGCACAGTGGCACACTAATTAGTGTAATATTTACTATTCACAATTATGAATAGCGTCCGAGACCACCCGTGGCGGACCCCAGAATACTTCAAACAAGCGACTTTTTAGGTACATTAGAAAGAAGAAAAAAGTAATTACGGCGGATTTAGATACCAAATAAAAATATTATTGGTGCAATGAAAGGAGGCGATTCCATCATGGAAGCGCAAACAACCGAGTCAGTTACGTTTCTACTCGTTGACGGAGGGGGCGCTCGCACATCTATTGAGCGGCGTGCTGCGCCCGGTGCCCCCATCCGTCACGGACATCCACGTGCTCTCGCGATGCAAATTCATTCCTGATGCCGCGCGATAATGTCGAGAAATCAAACTTACACACCGGTGTCATGTGCACGCGGCTCAGTGTCTCAGGGTGCTCCGCCGCTGAGCCCAAAGCGCGTGGGTGGGGAGGTGGCGAGAGTTCTTGCGAATCTAATTTCATACGCACGGGACGTGATATCGGCTTTTTTCCTTCTTTCCTGAAAAGGGGGGCATTGTCGTCTTCACGGGCCTTCCGTGAACCGAAGCCGATGACGTGACCAACCCTCGCTGTACGGAGGCGCACAATGTTGCGGCAGCTCGCCTCATCCCACGTGGCTGCAATCTTCCGTGGAAATGTGGTGCGGCGCTAATCACAAAGAGGCTTCAGAGGCTCCTGCCGCTGTGCAGGACTAAAAGTGCGCTGCAACGCGTTCAGCATGCAGTCAACGCACTTTGTTACATGGCTGGGCTCACTTTCAGTGGCTCATTCGTTCCTGATGGAGTCGGTTGCGCTGCTGTTTATATCTTGCTCTCCTTCATCGAGCTCATGCTCAAGGCGAAGCGCAGCGAATTCACGGCCGGGCACGGCTTCCAGCTGGTATATCTCCACGGGATCAGGCACGTCACGCAGCGTGGCCTCGCCCAGCGACATCACACTCACCTGCTCGCGCTCTGCCGTGCTCAGCGAGTAGTACGCAGCACGCGTCAGTAGCACCTGCCCCCCGTTGGCGATGTGCTCCGTCCGTGCAGCTATGTTGGATGTACACCCATAGTAGTCGTAGCCCTTCGTCACCTCATCGAGCCGGATGTCGCACAGCCCCGTGTGGATGCCAATGCGCACACGCAGCCCGTTCCACAGCTCGCGGTACACGCACGGGTCCAAGTGCGCTGTCGGTGGCTCGTAGCCTCCTGCTTCGGCCTTCTGCAGCTCGAACTCGTGGTATGAGTCATCCAGCGCTGTCGTCCCCCAGTCGTGATGGAGGAAGCACCGCTGCAGGTCACCTGCCAGCTGCACCGCCGCGAGTGGGCTGCGGCACGCGATCATGAACGAGTCACCAACAGTCTTCACCTCATAGCAGCCGTACCGCACAATCAGTGACCGGATCAGCTGATGGTGCGCCTCAACAGCATCGGGCATCAGCGTGGGGTGTGCAGCCCACAGTGCCGTGCTGCTCTCAATATCCGTGAAGATCAGCGTCACAGGATCCGAGGGTTCCTTCGGCGCGCAGTGGTTATCTCGCGCGTCCTGGAAGATTTTGGACAGCATTAGAGCCAACCCTGCGATGGCAAGCATAAATATGAAAAGTGCACCGTTGAGAACACCGATGAGCTGACCATCCGTCAGTCCCAAGAAGCCGCGTTTCTCGTAGATAATGGAGGGTGTCACAGCTTCCGCCGCGAACGGTAATGAAGGGTCAAATACACGCGCGACGGACCACAGAGCTATGTGTGCTGCACCGTAGTTCACAATGCAGTCCCTTGTGTTGAAGAGATAGGCAACGTCCCATGTATCACATTTCTCACTAAATGGGCCGTATTGCATATCATCCGCAGCAATGACGAACTGTGTGAAGATGGAATTCACCAGCGTCTCAGACGTCATCTTCCCCATGCGCGACAGCAGGCTCTGTATGGCGCGCCCGGCGGCAAACCCCAGAAGCGCAAGCGGCGTCCACTTCGACTTATCCGGCACAGCGCGGTGGAAGCCGCGCACGGTCTCCGACACGGCGTTCCCCTCCGCCCAGTGCGGGAGGTTCGTCGCGAACAGCAGCCGCTCAGCGCCCGGCCGGCCCTTGAAGGCACTGGTAATATTGTCGTACAGCAGAGCAAAGTCAAAGAACGGCACGAACACGCGCACGCCCGGATGCTTATCAGGGTGGGATGCAAGGGGCTCAATGTCACTAGCAGCGAGGCCAATCAGCAGCACATCGCCGGCAGGGGGCAGCCGACCAGAGACGCGGTCACCGTCGCGCAACGTAACAGTAGTGTCCAGGGGCATATTGAATACCTTCGCCACCTTTCGCACCATCTCCTGAATCCCAGCTGCGTCTTTACTGCGAACCAAAACACTCACGGCATCACTACCTCGAGTGGCAGCGTTTTTAGCGATCACAAACAGCTGCTGTTCCAACGTCGGTGAGAGGTATAACACATTCCTCCTCGCAACCTTCGGCCGTGGTGAAAGCGTCACCGGGTCAATGAACACTACGTTACTCATCGACAGCATCGCATCGTCCACAACACCAAACACGGCGGTTACAGCCCTCTCGCTCATTTCCTTCTGTAGCGCCCTCACCGCACCGCCTGCGGGTGATGTAAGCCGGTGCAGGAAGAACCGGTCCCCGTGGCCGAGCTGCCCTCTGCCGGTCAGCGCTGAGGCACCGTCAGTGAACGCAGCGGTGGCACGGGTGGCGATGGCATTGTTTTCCAAGGAAACGTAGACACCACTCAGTGGGGCGTACAACTGCGGCATGTCCCTGTAGCACCGGGACGAGGCCAGCATCAGAGAGCCATCCTTCAGGGGAAATAGGCGATGCCCGTCCTCAATTCGGTTCATGTACACCACGGTGCCGCCTTGGTTGCACTCACACGCTGCGCCGTGCTCCCTTGCCATGGCTTTGCACTCACCACCAAAGTCACCGATCACGAGATCGTCAATGATGTACCGGCGCTGCTTGTACAGTGACTCCATGAATGTCTTTCTGTCCTTAAGCCATACCGGGTTACCGAGCGCCTCCTTTAGCACCTCACCTGCGAGCCACCCGTACACCATGAACTCACCATCAATGTCATTGTGGTCGTAGTGGTGCTGTTGAATGCTGTGATGCTTCCCTGCTGGCTCTTTCTTCAAGTAATTTTGCATGTCTTCACGGAACCGTTTAATGGCCTTGTAGTTGGTGTCCTTCGCTAGCGGGTTGGTCCCTGAAACATATACTGGCGACTTTCCTCTTCTTGTGGTAACTCCCACTGTTTCCTTGTACGTGTCTTCCGTGATTAGTTGGAGCACTGAGGGAAGGAGAAGATGCACCTTTTTCATGCCTTCTTCCGTTTGCATTCTTTTCAAGAACTCTTTCGTGTCATGTAAGGGAGACCCAAACACGATCACTCCTTGGGGTCGTGTCTCTGCAAACTTTTTCCATGCGGCCTCGAATTCGCCTCTATCGGCGCGGGCAGTAAGCGAGCTCTTCACCGTAAACAGGCCGCAGAGCTCTCTCCCGATGTTGGACAGCGCATTCACCGTAAGCCGGTACTCCTCGTCACCGAAAGAAACACCCTGCAGGTACATGAAACCCAACCGCTCCAGCCGCAGCTGAGTGACAGCATAGCGAAGGAGGGCAAGCAGCTCTGCTGTGGGCGATGCTGTGATGAAGTAGAGATTTTTGTGCCACACCCTGATTTTACTCGAACCAGTGAAAGGCGCGAAGGCGACTATATTTGTTCTGCGCAGCACTGGAAGGAAGTGCTCGGCGGTCACGTCCCCCACGGGCCCCAGCATAACGGGAAGCGTACTGTGATTGTGGCTGCTGTTTACCTTTTTTTCTAAATGTTCCAGCACAACATCAGGTGTCATTGTTCCTTTGCTTCCAGGTGAAACATACACGACTTCAAGCTTAACACCTCCTGGAAGCCTTTCAGCGGTCGTCGTGGAATTCACTGAAGCGTTGAAACCGGCAACCAGCGCGCGTGCGTACTCCTGCTTCATGTTCGGGTCATTAATGAGGTTATACACCTTAACCGTTATATTACTGTACCCATTACCTGTCATATTACCGCATACATTACCTGTTATATTACTGCTGTTGTTAGTCAATCCGCGGCCAGGCGTCAGCAGGGAGAGCACCAAAAGCATTTGCATCACGGGGGGTCGGTGAGCCACACACATATTCCCAGCTTTGCGTCCGAGCGAGGTTGAACCTACAGGCAATATTCAAAAGAAATGACGATGGCAGTAATAATAATAGTAATAATAGTAATGCAAAGGATTGCACAGACACCCGTTGCTGTGGGGCACTAGTCGTAGCGTTTGGCACATGGCCAGCGCTCTTCTCTCACTGTTCAGCGCGAGTGCCAGCAACTGGACAGCAAGCGACAGCAACAACGACAACAGAGGAACATGTTTTTATGCTTACCACACACACAAAACATTAGCAACTGAGAGTGAGACGATATTTCCCCCCTAAATTCTCAATCATTTGTGAGTTGGGCCAATCGGTGGATCGTGTTGCAGGCGCTTTGAGAAGTCGCTGTTTGCTCGTGTGCCCGTGCCACTGGATGCTCATCGCGTCTTGCGAACTCAAACAAACCTGCTTGACTTGGCAGTTCAGCGGCTTCAGCTCGTGCAGCTGCCTAGGCATTGTTTGGGGGCCGCTAGAGGAAAATAAATATGAGCGTGTTGTTTTTCCTTCTTTTCTTTATTAATCAACAGCACCGCACACTTCTGATTCACAGCCATATCGTGCGCATTCATATTTCCCCCGCCAGCACTGAGGTCGCTGCCATTAGTTACGTCTCCCTCCACTTCGTTGTGTGCGCCGCCAAGTGTAGCGGGTCACTACAACACGACTGGTTCCTCGTGTCTGTGGATGGCCTGAGAAGATTGTGGGCTGCCGTGCTAAAGTGGTAGCGCCGCCGTTTCCTCTCGTGGCACAACAACAAAACGCAGAGCACACGGAAATTCCGTACAGTGCAGATGCAATCGCTGGCGTTGTGTGAGCCTTCTTTGTGAAACAAACAAACAATCAGTCAAAAAGATTCCCCTTTCACCATCCCCAAAAAAGGAATTATGAAATGACAGTGCCCTCCTGTGGCCTAATTTGCCGCGATGAGAAGTGACATCCTAATGCTTTTAGAGAACGCACAGCGGGAAATCGCAATCACACACACACAAACACACACGAGGAAAGTGGGAGGAATAAAAAAAAAAATAATCAAACTTCAGGGCATTCAGCAGCGACACCAACAGCAGCAGATACGCGTGTTTCTCAGGATTGAGGGAAATACATTTGGCAATCACACGGCACATCATACACTCAGAGCAACGCAGACGCATGCGCACGTTAGACAAGCCGCGGAGAGGTTCCTCTACCATTAGCATCGCACTGACTAAGGCGATTACATCCCGGAAGCCAGCAACACAGCGATATAACAGCGAACGTCAATGACAGAAAAAAGAAATGGGAGAAACGCGACCCACGAGCCTCAATGCCACAATAGGTGCATGAGAGCTTTAGCGGTCAAAAATAATAAACAAAAAGAAACTTCGGAAAAAAGAAAATAAGTGGGGAGAAGAGAGAGCGAGCTATCGGCACCCTATTTGAGGAAACAGCCCATTTTCTACAACGGCTCCCAATATGAAGAAAAAGGAATAAACTAAAACGTGTTTTCAAACAACACTTATTTTGTCCGCCTGCCATTTAGCAGGACGTGACATGACATCTTGTGTCTTCTCTGCCCACGACGGGGCGCAGTGGCACACTAATTAGTGTAATATTTACTATTCACAATTATGAATAGCGTCCGAGACCACCCGTGGCGGACCCCAGAATACTTCAAACAAGCGACTTTTTAGGTACATTAGAAAGAAGAAAAAAGTAATTACGGCGGATTTAGATACCAAATAAAAATATTATTGGTGCAATGAAAGGAGGCGATTCCATCATGGAAGCGCAAACAACCGAGTCAGTTACGTTTCTACTCGTTGACGGAGGGGGCGCTCGCACATCTATTGAGCGGCGTGCTGCGCCCGGTGCCCCCATCCGTCACGGACATCCACGTGCTCTCGCGATGCAAATTCATTCCTGATACCGCGCGATAATGTCGAGAAATCAAACTTACCCACCGGTGTCATGTGCACGCGGCTCAGTGTCTCAGGGTGCTCCGCCGCGGAGCCCAAAGCGCGTGGGTGGGGAGAGTTCTTGCGAATCTAATTCCATACGCACGGGACGTGATATCGGCTTTTTTCCTTCTTTCCTGAAAAGGGGGGGCATTGCCGTCGTCGCGGGCCTTCCGTGAACCGAAGCCGATGACGTGACCAACCCTCGCTGTACGGAGGCGCACAATGTTGCGGCAGCTCGCCTCATCCCACGTGGCTGCAATCTTCCGTGGAAGCGTGATGCGGCGCTAATCACAAAGAGGCTTCAGAGGCTCCTGCCGCTGTGCAGGACTAAAAGTGCGCTGCAACGCGTTCAGCATGCAGTCAACGCACTTTGTTACATGGCTGGGCTCACTTTCAGTGGCTCATTCGTTCCTGATGGAGTCGGTTGCGCTGCTGTTTATATCTTGCTCTCCTTCATCGAGCTCATGCTCAAGGCGAAGCGCAGCGAATTCACGGCCGGGCACGGCTTCCAGCTGGTATATCTCCACGGGATCAGGCACATCACGCAGCGTGGCCTCGCCCAGCGATATCACACTCACCTGCTCGCGCTCTGCCGTGCTCAGCGAGTAGTACGCAGCACGCGTCAGTAGCACCTGCCCCCGTTGGCGATGTGCTCCGTCCGTGCAGCTATGTTGGATGTACACCCATAGTAGTCGTAGCCCTTCGTCACCTCATCGAGCCGGATGTCGCACAGCCCCGTGTGGATGCCAACGCGCACACGCAGCCCGTTCCACAGCTCGCGGTACACGCACGGGTCCAAGTGCGCTGTCGGTGGCACGTAGCCTCCTGCTTCGGCCTTCTGCAGCTCGAACTCGTGGTATGAGTCATCCAGCGCTGTCGTCCCCCAGTCGTGATGGAGGAAGCACCGCTGCAGGTCACCTGCCAGCTGCACCGCCGCGAGTGGGCTGCGGCACGCGATCATGAACGAGTCACCAACAGTCTTCACCTCATAGCAGCCGTACCGCACAATCAGTGACCGGATCAGCTGATGGTGCGCCTCAACAGCATCGGGCATCAGCGTGGGGTGTGCAGCCCACAGTGCCGTGCTGCTCTCAATATCCGTGAAGATCAGCGTCACAGGATCCGTTGGCTCCTTCGGTGCCCGCCGATTATCTCGCGCGTCCTGGAAGATTTTGGACAGCATTAGAGCCAACCCTGCGATGGCAAGCATAAATATGAAAAGTGCACCGTTGAGAACACCGATGAGCTGACCATCCGTCAGTCCCAAGAAGCCGCGTTTCTCGTAGATAATGGAGGGTGTCACAGCTTCCGCCGCGAACGGTAATGAAGGGTCAAATACACGCGCGACGGACCACAGAGCTATGCGCACCGCACCGTAGTTCACAATGCAGTCCCTTGTGTTGAAGAGATAGGCAACGTCCCATGTATCACATTTCTCACTAAATGGGCCGTATTGCATATCATCCGCAGCAATGACGAACTGTGTGAAGATGGAATTCACCAGCGTCTCAGACGTCATCTTCCCCATGCGCGACAGCAGGCTCTGTATGGCGCGCCCGGCGGCAAACCCCAGAAGCGCAAGCGGCGTCCACTTCGACTTATCCGGCACAGCGCGGTGGAAGCCGCGCACGGTCTCCGACACGGCGTTCCCCTCCGCCCAGTGCGGGAGGTTCGTCGCGAACAGCAGCCGCTCAGCGCCCGGCCGGCCCTTGAAGGCACTGGTAATATTGTCGTACAGCAGAGCAAAGTCAAAGAACGGCACGAACACGCGCACGCCCGGATGCTTATCAGGGTGGGATGCAAGGGGCTCAATGTCACTAGCAGCGAGGCCAATCAGCAGCACATCGCCGGCAGGGGGCAGCCGACCAGAGACGCGGTCACCGTCGCGCAACGTAACAGTAGTGTCCAGGGGCATATTGAATACCTTCGCCACCTTTCGCACCATCTCCTGGATCCCAGCTGCGTCTTTACTGCGAACCAAAACACTCACGGCATCACTACCTCGAGTGGCAGCATTTTTAGCGATCACAAACAGCTGCTGTTCCAACGTCGGTGAGAGGTATAACACATTCTTCCTCGCAACCTTCGGCCGTGGTGAAAGCGTCACCGGGTCAATGAACACTACGTTACTCATCGACAGCATCGCATCGTCCACAACACCAAACACGGCGGTTACAGCCCTCTCGCTCATTTCCTTCTTTAGCGCCCTCACCGCACCGCCTGCGGGTGATGTAAGCTGGTGCAGGAAGAACCGGTCCCCGTGGCCGAGCTGCCCTCTGCCGGTCAGCGCTGAGGCACCGTCAGTGAACGCAGCGGTGGCACGGGTGGCGATGGCACTGTTTTCCAAGGAAACATAGACACCACTCAGTGGGGCGTACAACTGCGGCATGTCCCTGTAGCACCGGGACGAGGCCAGCGTCAGAGAGCCATCCTTCAGGGGAAATAGGCGATGCCCGTCCTCAATTCGGTTCATGTACACCACGGTGCCGCCTTGGTTGCACTCACACGCCGCGCCGTGCTCCCTTGCCATACCTTCGCACTCACCACCAAAGTCACCGATCACGAGGTCATTGATCACGTATCGGCGCTGCTTGTACAATGACTCCATGAATGTCTTTCTGTCCTTAAGCCATACCGGGTTGCCGAGCGCCTCCTTTAGCACCTCACCTGCGAGCCACCCGTACACCATGAACTCACCATCAATGTCATTGTGGTCGTAGTGGTGCTGTTGAATGCTGTGATGCTTCCCTGCTGGCTCTTTCTTCAAGTAATTTTGCATGTCTTCACGGAACCGTTTAATGGCCTTGTAGTTGGTGTCCTTCGCTAGCGGGTTGGTCCCTGAAACATATACTGGCGACTTTCCTCTTCTTGTGGTAACTCCCACTGTTTCCTTGTACGTGTCTTCCGTGATTAGTTGGAGCACTGAGGGAAGGAGAAGATGCACCTTTTTCATGCCTTCTTCCGTTTGCATTCTTTTCAAGAACTCTTTCGTGTCATGTAAGGGAGACCCAAACACGATCACTCCTTGGGGTCGCGTCTCTGCAAACTTTTTCCATGCGGCCTCGAATTCGCCTCTATCGGCGCGGGCAGTAAGCGAGCTCTTCACCGTAAACAGGCCGCAGAGCTCTCTCCCGATGTTGGACAGCGCATTCACCGTAAGCCGGTACTCCTCGTCACCGAAAGAAACACCCTGCAGGTACATGAAACCCAACCGCTCCAGCCGCAGCTGAGTGACTGCGTAGCGAAGGAGGGCAAGCAACTCTGCTGTGGGCGATGCTGTGATGAAGTAGAGATTTTTGTGCCACACCCTGATTTTACTCGAACCGGTGAAAGGCGCGAAGGCGACTATATTTGTTCTGCGCAGCACTGGAAGGAAGTGCTCGGCGGTCACGTCCCCCACGGGCCCCAGCATAACGGGAAGCGTACTGTGATTGTGGCTGCTGTTTACCTTTTTTTCTAAATGTTCCAGCACAACACCAGGTGTCATTGTTCCTTTGCTTCCAGGCGAAACATACACGACTTCAAGCTTAACACCTCCTGGAAGCCTTTCAGCGGTCGTCGTGGAATTCACTGAAGCGTTGAAACCGGAAACCAGCGCGTGTGCGTACCCCTGCTTCATGTTCGGGTTGTGAATGAGGTTGTACACCTTAACCGTTATATTACTGCATACATTACCTGTCATATTACCACATACATTACCTGTTGTATTAGCGCATACATGAGCTGTTGTATTACCACATGTATTAACTGTTGTACTGATGTTGTTAGTCGATCCGCGGCCAGGCGTCAGCAGGGAGAGCACCAAAAGCATTCGCATCACGGGGGGTCGGAGAGCCACACACATATTCCCAGCTTTGCGTCCGAGCGAGGTTGAACCTACAGGCAATATTCAAAAGAAATGACGATGACAGTGATAGTAATAATAGTAATGCAAAGGATTGCACAGACACACGTTGCTGTGGGGCACTAGTCGTAGTGTTTGGCACATGGCCAGCGCTCTTCTCTCACTGTTCAGCGCGAGTGCCAGCAATTGGGCAGCAAGCAACAGCAACAACGACAACAGAGGAACATGTTTTTATGCTTACCACACACACAAAACATTAGCAACTGAGAGTGAGACGATATTTTCCCTCTTTTTTGACTGCGGTTGAGATCCGTGCAGGGGTATTTAGCCATAATTATTAACGGTGAATTTAAATTTTTCTTTTCCTTCCTCCCGCCCCCATGTGATGAACTTGCAAAAAAAAAAAAAGAGTTACACACGGATCAGGACCACATAAAATGGTGGTCCATCAAAATAAGCACATACTTTCCATTTTCCACCTTCCCCTTTGAACGCTGTATTTCCTATTTTGTCATTTTTTTCTGTTCTTTTTCCACTTCCTGTCATGAAACAGTACGTGAGATACTCAACCCTCTGTCATTTTCCAATCTGTACGTATCACAGCTGTTACTCGCCGTACATGCTGCTTACCCCTCCGTGCTGAGCTGCCTCACATTACGAATTTCATCTCCACATTCACGATAAGTAACAACAATTCTTCTAAGACACTTTGCTGTCTTCTTCACTCCTGGTTCTTTTCCTCTCCACCGTGTGTGAATTCACCACCTCGCACCACGCGATACTCATGGGGTTTTCGTAACTTTCACCTATCATTGCGGCCACTGCGATGTGCGGCGTAGGGCGGTCGTTGCCTTTGCACGTGCCTCTTAGCCGAATGACGGCCTCGTACTCACACGCCCGCCGTTGGCCCACGGCGAATTGCTCGCTGCGGCACATGGGACAATTAGGCATCTCCGACATCTGTATCATCGCTTCGACGCACTCGGCATGGAAATAGTGACCGCAGACAGTCCTAACAGCACTAACCACGTTGTTGCAAGTTCCACCACCGTTGCCGGTTCCGTTCCCACGCCCATCGGTGCCCGTGTCATTGACGATGGCAGTGGGGCTGTCCAGCGGCTCATAGCAAATGGGACACACGCCATGAACTGTGCATTGGATCTGCAACTCTTTGGTTGCAATACGAATCGAGCAATATTTCTTCCAGTCAGAAGGCGGCGTCGGCAGGGAGTCGTACTGCTCAGCGAACGATCCGCTTTCACTCGGCACACCGGTGCTACTTTCATCGGCTTTTCCATCAGCTGGCACGCCGCACCTATTCACTGAGGCTCCAGAGGCCGGCCCGGGGGCGGCGTTGTGGCCGAGCTCCCAAACGTACAACCTCAGGGTCATGAGCCCGAGTGATACCAAAATTCGCACATACTCACAGCAGCATTTATCGTGTGAGGCACAGTCGTAGCAAGTTATGTCATTCACATCACCAGGGCGGCAACGCTCAACGGAAAGTATCTGTGACTGGTAAAGAGGACATCTGTTAAAGGGCTTGTACAACGGCGGTAGAAGTGCCGCTCGCAGTTCACGGAAACTCTCGTGCAGGAAGAATACGGCACAGGAAATGCATATATCATAACCACGAGAATAGCTACGCGGAAATCTGCTCCGCATACCTCCCAAGACAACAGCTTGAAATGCCACGGTGACGTCTCCTCGAAGACACCCATCACAAATAAACTTCGATGGACAAATGCTTAAAACAGGTAGCGGGTTTGACAGCTTCAGGCAAACTCTCCCAAATGAGGCGAGCACATAAATATATTGATGCTTCACCCTGTCTAAGATGGTCCGCACGACACTATCCGGGTACACAGGTCCTATACAAACACTTTTACCATGAGCCCCTGCGACCATTGGATGCTCCAACGCTGGTTTCGGCCCCCTCAACAGGAATTTGATCCTTTTCCACCTTGACAGAGTTGCTGGTAACGCCGTCGCGCTTGTGTTGGTGGTTGAGGACGTGCAACCGCTTTCTAAAGTGCCCCTTTCAAACTCTCCAGGTGACATCGTTTGTGGCACGCTACCTTCTCCAGGCCCAGTCGTTGAGTTCAACAACGCCACACTGCTGCCCTCAGCACCATCGTCCGGGCCCCCGTCAGCCACGTTCACCTGCTGAAGCTGGGCGCGACGCTGCTTGCGCTGTGCTTGGCAGCCATTACGGTACTCTTCCATCAGGTCTACGGCGATGTATGGGAATTCAGAGATACTTCTAAATATGGTGATATGAGTTAAGGCAATTCCCAAGGACCTTCTCACCCTTCCACGAGAGTACAGAAACTTAACAATTTCCTGCCGTGTATCGAAATTACCAGTTGATGGTGCGAAACGCACCAACATGTAGGCGGTTATTTTGTCAACAAGTGTTAATACCCATTGCGACCGCAGTTCCTCATAAGCCGCCTCGGCGTTGCTATGATCTGAGTTTTCAGGACTACCCCGTCCAGTCGCGGGGAACTGCAGAGTGTGCTCCTTCACCTCTTCTTCCAAGCGAGCGATGTCTTCCACCGTCACGGTCCTTTCCAATATGGAGGTGACCCCCTCACCGAAGTCGGCGAGTGAGCCCTCGACCCGCAAGTCTTCATTAAGTGCGTCGTTTTCCAACTGTAACAAGATCATTTGAATCACATTTTCCATTTCTCAGCGAATTAAACAACTAATTTTTGTTCGTTTTTCTTTTCTTTTCTTTTTTCTTTCCTTTTCTCCCTCTCTTAGAGAAAGAAAGAAAAAACAAAAACTATGCTTCAACCTTCCTTTCTTTCTTTTTTTTTTTTTTTACATTCTTCCATACGAAAGGCATCACAATGGAATGAAAACAAATGGGCAATAAATAAATAAATAGTAATTTAAATGACGGACAGGGTCAGCACACATATCTTCACACAAATGTGCAAATGTAGGCACATTCAGCAATGAAGCATCACCGAGTGTGCGTGTGTGTATGTGGGGGGCATGGTGCCAGCTACGAACAGCAACTGAAGAAGTACAGAAAAAGATCGAGAAGGAACAAAAGGAGTGGGATGGGGAGGAGAGAAAGCAAAAACAAAAGAAAATCATCATCGGTAGCGCAGCAACACAGCAGACATAACAACCAGACACGACGCCCAGACCCACTCAGCACCTGCAGGTGACGTAACGAGTCAGGGGCTAAGTGGAAGTGCGTGTGTATTTATGTGTGTGTATGTGTGTGCGGGAGGCATGATAAATAAAAAAAAAAGGAGGAGAACTCGGGTAGAAGGAAAGTACTACCGCTACCACCGTAAGCAATCACCATTGAGCAATAGCAATAAAAGAGACATAAAACGAAGAGGGGAAAAAAAACATCAAAAAATTCCTGAAACGATGATGTGCCCACCACCACACAAGCGCGCGCACACACTCATGCACTGAAGCATGCGTGCACTTCAAAGGGAATTACCCACCGCTCAAGAGATACCGATCAAAAAACGTTGTTTTTACCTCTTTTATTCAAACTAACCATTTTCCTCATCTCTTTCCACTGGCTTCCGTTCGTTCTTTTGTAATGCGTTGAGTCTCTCTCTTTCTATATATTTTCGTCTTCTTCTTTTCACACAATAACAATCTTTTCTCAGCGAAAAGGAATAAAGGAGGGAAAGCAGCAAATGAAACGAAAAGAAACAAACAAAAATAAGGAAAATTATATTTAATCATAACAAGGTGAAGCCGTCCATGTCTCACAGCTCTTTTTTTTTTCCTTTTTCCTTTTTTTAAACTGCCCGCTTAACCGTTCACACCACCGCAACCACCACCACGCACAAAAGTGACCTCATAACACCGCGCCCACATGCACGTGTGCCCGATGGAACTGAGGCTCTTTGATCACAGAGACCCCGCCTGGCACGGCCAAAAAAAAAACAATTATTTCAACCACTCCCGTGCTGGCACGCCGATCCAACGCCCATTAGGAAGGGCGTGGAGAGAGAGAGGGACGGAGACAAAAATGAATTGATCGTTTATTGAAGCTACATACATTTGTGCGCTTGCTGGCTTGACACTGGTCATGTCTCTACCGGGAAATGTGCTTGGAAAAATCGCTAACATTTACAACTCCAACAGGGGGATCGGGCGCATAATAATGGTAATATACCGCACAGTCGATTAAGGCATTTCACATAAGCGGCTGTGCGGCGCGGTGGTGGTGGTGGCTACGCCACGTCCCAAATTCCATGCGACCACGCACAGTACCCTGACCCGCCCCCCATCGTCCCTCGCCTTCTCGTTCCGTTTCACCGCTGCTATTATTACTACTGCTACTTCTCTTTCACTGCTCATTCCGCAAACTGGCACGGAGGCAAATCGAGGACGGATGTGAACAATGCTCCACCTTCCTCCCTTCCTACGACTGTTGCTGTCGTTGCTGTTGCTCGTCTTCATCGCTACTCACCACTTGTTCGACCGTCGCTTGTTCCCGTTCCCGTTCCCGCTCCCGCTGCTGGCGACGGCGGCGAACAGCGACTTGAACTTGCGACGTCACCCACATGCCAAGCGACACGTACCCCATGAACAACACGGCACCTGTGCACGGCGACGCCTCCCACGTCCACACAATGGTGCTCGTGCGGTACATAAAGAGCTTTAAGAGAAGTCCAAGCGACAGTGCCTGCATCACACCGCATCCGAAAAACGCGAGAACTGAAAGAATATTGCGGCGTGTCCAAAAGGGTGGGAGGGTGTGGTGGATTGCCAGGTGTTCCATTGTCTCGGGGCGCGTGTGCCACCAACCATACACCACAGCGAACGCGAACGCTGCAAGCAGCGTGAGCATGAGCTGCACGAACACGGTGAGGATGATGCCGTCTGCATCAAACATAGTGCTGTAGGCGACTGTATGCCACTGTGTACGGCATGTCAGTTCACCGAGTGTCGCACGCTGGCTCACAGTCACGACAATAAACATTACCACAACACACAGGATCATGAGCCCGACCAGGGCAACCCTCTGTAGATTCTTCATTATTAATATTCTCTTGCTAATGGGGACGCGGAAGGGCTTCATGCAGATCTCGCAGCGGTTCACATTGCGGGAGTTGCGTACCTTGCTTTCCATGCGCCACTTGTCGAGGCATGAGAGATGGATCCAGCGCACGGAGCCGGTACACTCGCAGGCGGAGATCAGCTTCTCTTCGGCTTCATCGTCACGGCAGATGCGACAGACACGTTCATCATCATCGTCACAGCCGCTGGTCACTTGCTTGCCCGACGCCCCGGCTTGAACATTGCCGGAGTCATTTGTATCCGTCACTTGCAGAGCGGGGGAATCATTTCCTGCGGTGGCGCTACGGCCGTGCTTCACTGCCTGTTTGTGACTCGCAATGAGGGGTCGCCTCATCGCTCTTCGCGTTCCATAGTCTTCGTCGTCGTCAAGGTCCATATCGACCATGTTTTCCACCACAATGTCAGTGGCTCTCGAAGCCGATGGCGGTGACGGCTCCATGTGAATGGCCGTTGTACCACTCAACCCGATTTCGCGCTCTGAGCCATTTTGAACCTCCGCCTGCGCTGCCTCAGCGGGACTCCGCGACTCGAGACCTCCGCTTACGTGCGCTTGGGACCGCAGCCCCACATCATCGTCATCATCCACCTTGCTGCTGCCGCCATGTGCGTTTGTGACCATCGGCGTGGTTGTTGTCTCTCGCATCAGTTGCCGGTGACGTTCCTCGAGGTCCCGCTGCCGCTTCCTTTCCCGCCGCTCAACGTATGCTCCCCACACCTTTTGGTATGCGTACATGGCAAGCCATACGATTGCATTCCGCAGCCCTATCGCCGGGTAGACCATCCACAATATGACATCAATATCGGCCATGTAGTCCGACACGAGGTGGGCATCCATAAAAGTGATGGGAGCCAGCGCCACCAACAGGAGAAGAGGAAGAGCAAAGGCGAAGGTGTTTTGCATCTTTTCTTCCATCTTCTTGTTTGTATGTGTTATGTATACCCCAATTAGACAACTGTCACTGCGATGCATCAAACCACCTCCGAGTCCAACAGAGCTATCGAACAATGCAACGTACACTGACTGTTTTTTTTCGGGCTCTACGCGTATTGCAACTGTCGGGAGGAGATCGCAAAAGCTGCTTGTGTCCATCACCATCGCGACTGCGTTCCAAAAGGCACTCCACGTGATTCCGTGTCCCTCTCTGGAACCACCACTTCCGCTTCCGCTTCCACTTTCACTGCCTTTCCCCGCCCCGTCGCCACTCGTGTCACCATTCGTTGGATGGCTCGGATGCGTGTTCACCTCCGTCCAGTTAACTTGAGTGTCGGGAAGAATCTCCACACTGACATGGTAGCCCATGCAGTTATCAACAGGGACTTCCCCGTCGTAATGGTGACTTAAGAGTTGCGTGACAACTTTTATTTCATCCGTCTCGCTGCTTAGAAACTTCAGGTACGTTTTCGTGTAAGGGGTGAGATTGAAGAGGTAGTGATCCTCTCCATTGGAGAGAGGTGGCTCGTGGCCCACGTCCCGTTTTTCAAGGTTTGGCAAGCCATCAGTGGCGTGTTGCGCTTCACTCGCTGTAGTGCGCGCCCTGATGAGCTGAGTGCTGTTGAGGGCATTAAGTGGCCTCTGCAAATGACACTGCTGTCCGTTGGCGCATTGAGGCCCGCTGTTCGCAGTGCTACCGCCGTGGATGAATTTCCCCAAAGTCAAACTTTGACCGACCGATGTTAGTGTCTCCCTGTTCGTGAGGATGTATTTTTGGGACCGCCGCCGTACCTCAACTCCACCGGGCTCGTGGGACTGCACCGTAGTCGGCATGAACGCAATGAGAGCAACGCTGATAGCGACGAGGAGAGGAAGACGACACCGCATTGCCTCCAATACCCTCTTCTCCACTTTTCTTCTCATTTATGTATAAAAATAAATAACACTAACAATAGAAAATGTATATAAATATATACCCACTAGGGGTGTGTGATACCTTTTCCTCTTATGTCCTATCCTTCTACTGTGTGTAGTCACGCCACTCTTTGCAATATTTAATATATTTGTCGTCTTAAACCGGCCCTGTAATGCCCACTGCTAAAGCTCGTAGTGTCCCTACGCGATGATATATGATTGACCTAATTCAACGCTGTTTTTTTCTTCTTTGTTGACCCTTGTTTCCGTATTTCAAACCATACAAACAGGTGGCAGGAAGCAAAATTAAGGTAATTGGGGAGAGGCAGTGTGTTTGTGTGTGTGCTGTTCGGCACATGCGAGTGTGCCGCAGCGTGGTAGGGAGTCACATGCGTGCGAGTAAAAATGTTTAATGAGCAAACGTGCAGCAGTTGATCCACGAGTATACCGCGTTACGGTATAAAATCAATGCCGTACGTTTCATCGCCAGCAAAGGCATCGGTGTAGGCTTTTCGTCCCCCACCATTGCGGCCCTCTGAGCCTGCGCCAGTGCTCTCTTCGCTGTCGTTCATTGTTTTGCCACGTTGGCGCTTTGGCTGTGGGTCATCGCTGTCTAATGACAGCTCTGCCGCGCGCAACCGCTCAACGTGTTCGCTCAGTGCGTTTAGGGCTTCCACAAATATATCACTTTTCACTGGCGTTTGTTCCGCCTCTCCGGCTCTGTGCTCCAACAAACCGTTATCTCCAGCGCCCTCGTCGCACTCCTCTTCCGTGCGACGGCCACTGCTGCTGCTGCTGTTGCCACAAGCGCTAAAATCAGCCAGCCACTGCTGGTGCGTTGGGTGCATCTCGTAGCTGTGGTACAACATTTTGAAGAGGTGGGCCTTTACGAAACCCACATCTACCGGAAACCGGCGGACGAGTTCCAGGTACTCCGCTGCAGTGTCAATTGCCTTCAGTCGATTCGGACGCGACTCTGCAAAGAGCCGACCGCTGCGATTTGTGGATGACAAAAGGGGTGAAGGCGAGGGATTGGCGCAGGTGGGATCAGAAGACACCTTTGAGGTTTTGCCTGTGGCGAGTGGCGCGAAAAGTTTCGGGTCCCATAACAGCGGCTCCGCGCACATGTAACCCTCGCAGCCTGTCACCGCCAGGTTCCGCGGCACATCCTCAAAAGTCAGGATGTTGCCGTTCGCAATGATGGGCACTGTGCCGTTCAAGTGACTGTGCACACGGCGAATCATTTGCAGATCGGCCTGTTTTTGCTGCTGTCCCTTGTTCTCACGGGTGCGTCCATGCACGCAGAGAACGTAAATTCCCGTGTCACGCAGCATCTCCGCGTACTTAAGAGTCAGAGCCTCGTCGTCAAAGATTCGCATCTTCGCCGTCACTGGCACCCGCAGCTCAACCGCAAGTGTGTGGAGGATGTTGTGAAGAAGTTCCCAATCTTCCATGAGGAACGAGCCATAGTGACCACGGCGGGCAATTCCCTGCGGGCATCCGATGTTAAAATCGACCGCCTCGCACTGGTCCTCAACGAGGCGAGCGGCGGCGAGAACAGTCTCAGGGTCATTCCCACAGAACTGTACGAAGAGCGGATGGTCATTCTCCTGCGCCTCACCACTCGCCCCCGTCTCAGTGGAGAGCTTTTGTGACGTTGTCGTAAAGTAACGTTGACGATATTGAGCACTTTGTGCGAAGCTCCTCGCATGGAGCATTGGCGAGTACGCCAGGGTGGCGCCGTAACGCCTGCAGAGCAGTCGGAACGGCAACTCGCTCTGATCCACCATCGGACCCACAACGTACATTGGGGCCTTCTCGCTCGCTTCCGCGTGTGGCCCCGCTGCGCACACAATATCGGCCCAAAAGTCCCACGGTGACTTTGGCTTCTTGGAGGGGTCGATGTGCTTCACTGCGGCATTGCTTGCGCAGTAGCGACACGTCCGACTCCTAAACGGCTCACCGCTGTCGATAAGCTCGCGGTACTTTGAGAGCACAGCCTCGTTGTACGCCATCGAATCCCCTCCGCGTTGCAGCCTTTACTTTTATTCCAGCAACAAAGTACAATAAAATGAATTAAGAACCAAGAAAAAAGTTAACAGAGAAAAGAAAACAACAACAGCAGCAACGCCTATGCACACTGAAACAACATCGCCTCTGAGCACACAAATATAACGCTACGGTTCGAGATACCTTTGCCAAAGCGTTTCAATAAGGAATTAAACCTAACCTTGGGCGTAGTGATAGCCATCCCGGTACTCATTTGACAAAATACACAACGCTACCGACTGTTAGAATAATTATATATATATATATATATATTTGAAAGATAAGTAACGCATCGTCACTAATATGAGAGGAAATTTTAACATCTCTCCTCGTTAGCACGAAGAGGTTAAGCGGAAATAGTAATAAATAAGTGGCGCAAATAGCTCACGTATATATATAAACCTATTAAAAATAAATTCGCACTACAGTAACGGTAAAATCATTAGTACATAGCTATTGTGTCAAACGGGAGACACTGCGGACACACCACCGTACGTTTTCGACACGGAGGCATTCAACCAGCCAGTGTTTCACCACAGCTTTGGTACCTCGCACAATGACACATAAACTTTGAGTTCACTTAGTGTGTGTCCACATTGCTAGAAGACAAGGTTTTCCGGCTTGCCCTTTATCCAGCAGTAGAGCGGATACGCCAGCATCAGAAGCATGTAGAGACCCATCCCACCTGTCAAGTACCAGAACTGAAGAGTGGAGTCGCCACCCCGCCATGGCACATGAAACTCAAGTGCCCACTGCGACGCCACGATGGTTGGGGGGATGGAAGTCAGGGCAACGTAACCCAGCACAACGGAGAGCGTGTCTGATTTGTTGCTACTGCGGCTGTTTGTCGCCGCCACCCCGGAGGAGTAAATAATGATCGAATTGGTGAGGACCCGGCGAGCATCCTCAAGCTTGGAGAGCACGTGTTGGATGGGGCGTGCTATTGCGCTATACGCGCTGCTGTGTCGGGCAGCTGAGGTCGATCCAGTGGTGTCATCGCCTGCCTCATAGATTGCTGGCTCCACATGTTTCCGCTGACGTGCCGAGCTCAGATTCATGTCGAGGTCCTCACATGGGTTCATGAAGGGCAGGAGCACGCGTATGGTCGATCGATTCAACAGCTCCAGAACACTCACTTTGCTCATCAACATACGGCGGTGTACTGACAGGCTACGCCGCAGCATCCGCACGCGTCGCAGGACATCGGCCTGGTCCGACTGGCGTTGCCGCACGAGTGGCAGCATGGCGTCGATTGCATCCACCTCGTTGATCACAATTGTCGTGTCGGGAAGAAACGTTGTGTAGAGCTCCTCAAGAATCGTGAGCATGAGGAGCGACGTGCTGAGCGGTCGCCGTGGTCCACACTCGTTTCCTCCCGTGGTCGCAGTGTTGTTCCTACCGCACAGGCGACGTTCAAGGGAGCGCGGGATATGCTCCCATCCTTCCACATCCGGCCGCACCCGCCAGGTCACGACACCGCCCGCAAAGCATAGCACCTGAACAGGCGTCAGTGCACCCGTCTCGCTCGCATCCAGCAGATTCACCCGCAACCGGTCAGGCCGCTGCAGCCGCTTTTCGGATTCGTACTCTCCTCCCGACTGCGACCCGCACGGTGTCGGGTTCTCAGTGGACAGGCCTATAAGTCGCAGCTGCACGTACTGCTCTCGAACGAATGCGCGCAGGCAGTCGAGATCTGTTGCGTCGTCGTAGTAGTCGTCACCGTCCTCATGTGGTAGCTCAACGTTTGCAAGTGGCTCTGTGGCCACGGCCGCAGCAGCTGCCGCCCGCCACCGTCGCTGTGTGTATGGGCTCACGCAGAGGAAGTCCAAAAGCGTTCCCAGGTCCTGCGGCAGCGGTGCTCCGCTCACGTCCACCCAGAAGAAAGTCAGTGGAGAGCACAGCGTCGTACCCATTACAGCCGCTTCACCTACCTGCTGCCCCGCCGGTGCCACGTCCCCCATTTCACGTAGCAGCTGCAGGGCTGCTTCCACCTTCAGCAAGTCCTTCCATTCGCGGACGGCACCATCGGCAAACTGTGCGGTCAGACATACCCGCGGCGGTACCACGCTCAGGCTTCCGGGCCGTGGCTCTTCCTGCTCCGCGGCATCACATGGGTACGGCTCTCGCGCCACACCGGATGGGGCATTTTCTTCCCCCACGTGGAGCGTGTAGCTTCCCCCGTGCTGGTGGTGTTGATGCATGGCCGCTGCTGCTCTAGTGGCTACGCCTGATGTTGCTGCCACGATACACTAAACCTTTCCACACGCAGCAGAAAGAGAAGAGGAACAAGGGAGGTCATGGCTGGTGCCTGCGCACTGAGCGGTACGGGGATGGGGGCGAGCAAGGGCGTGTAGGCAGTTGGGTTTGACCCAACCTCAGTACGACTGTACTTTTCTGTGGCCAACCTTTCCTAACAGCCTTTTCGTTCCTTAACAAGACCGACCGTTACGTTAGCCACTTACGGCGGTTCACTACGCTACCTACGTCTTTTTTCTTTCTTTCCTCGAACACCCCACCCACTTAGTGTGTGTCCACATTACTAGAAGACAAGGTTTTCCGGCTTGCCCTTTACCCAGCAGTAGAGCGGATACGCCAGCATCAGAAGCATGTACAGACCCGATAAGCCTGCGATACTCCAGAAGGGTACAGTGGAGTCCGTATTCACCCATGGCACGTAGACATTCATCCCCCACTGCGACGCCACGATGGTTGGGGGGATGGAAGTCAGGGCAACGTAACCCAGCACAACGGAGAGCGTGTCTGATTTGTTGCTACTGCGGCTGTTTGTCGCCGCCACCCCGGAGGAGTAAATAATGATCGAATTGGTGAGGACTCGGCGAGCATCCTCAAGCTTGGAGAGCACGTGTTGGATGGGGCGTGCTATTGCGCTATACGCGCTGCTGTGTCGGGCAGCTGAGGTCGATCCAGTGGTGTCATCGCCTGCCTCATAGATTGCTGGCTCCACATGTTTCCGCTGACGTGCCGAGCTCAGATTCATGTCGAGGTCCTCACATGGGTTCATGAAGGGCAGGAGCACGCGTATGGTCGATCGATTCAACAGCTCCAGAACACTCACTTTGCTCATCAACATACGGCGGTGTACGGACAGGCTACGCCGCAGCATCCGCACGCGTCGCAGGACATCGGCCTGGTCCGACTGGCGTTGCCGCACGAGTGGCAGCATGGCGTCGATTGCGTCCACCTCGTTGATCACAATTGTCGTGTCGGGAAGAAACGTTGTGTAGAGCTCCTCAAGAATCGTGAGCATGAGGAGCGACGTGCTGAGCGGTCGCCGTGGTCCACACTCGTTTCCTCCCGTGGTCGCAGTGCTGTTCCTACCGCACAGGCGACGTTCAAGGGAGCGCGGGATATGCTCCCATCCTTCCACATCCGGCCGCACCCGCCAGGTCACGACACCGCCCGCAAAGCATAGCACCTGAACAGGCGTCAGTGCACCCGTCTCGCTCGCATCCAGCAGATTCACTCGCAACCGGTCAGGCCGCTGCAGCCGCTTTTCGGATTCGTACTCTCTTCCCGACTGCGACCCGCACGGTGTCGGGTCCTCAGTGGACAGGCCTATAAGTCGCAGCTGCACGTACTGCTCTCGAACGAATGCGCGCAGGCAGTCGAGATCTGTTGCGTCGTCGTAGTAGTCGTCACCGTCCTCATGTGGTAGCTCAACGTTTGCAAGTGGCTCTGTGGCCACGGCCGCAGCAGCTGCCGCCCGCCACCGTCGCTGTGTGTATGGGCTCACGCAGAGGAAGTCCAAAAGCGTTCCCAGGTCCTGCGGCAGCGGTGCTCCGCTCACGTCCACCCAGAAGAAAGTCAGTGGAGAGCACAGCGTCGTACCCATTACAGCCGCTTCACCTACCTGCTGCCCCGCCGGTGCCACGTCCCCCATTTCACGTAGCAGCTGCAGGGCTGCTTCCACCTTCAGCAAGTCCTTCCATTCGCGGACGGCACCATCGGCAAACTGTGCGGTCAGACATACCCGCGGCGGTACCACGCTCAGGCTTCCGGGCCGTGGCTCTTCCTGCTCCGCGGCATCACATGGGTACGGCTCTCGCGCCACACCGGATGGGGCATTTTCTTCCCCCACGTGGAGCGTGTAGCTTCCCCCGTGCTGGTGGTGTTGATGCATGGCCGCTGCTGCTCTAGTGGCTACGCCTGATGTTGCTGCCACGATACACTAAACCTTTCCACACGCAGCAGAAAGAGAAGAGGAACAAGGGAGGTCATGGCTGGTGCCTGCGCACTGAGCGGTACGGGGATGGGGGCGAGCAAGGGCGTGTAGGCAGTTGGGTTTGACCCAACCTCAGTACGACTGTACTTTTCTGTGGCCAACCTTTCCTAACAGCCTTTTCGTTCCTTAACAAGACCGACCGTTACGTTAGCCACTTACGGCGGTTCACTACGCTACCTACGTCTTTTTTCTTTCTTTCCTCGAACACCCCACCCACTTAGTGTGTGTCCACATTACTAGAAGACAAGGTTTTCCGGCTTGCCCTTTACCCAGCAGTAGAGCGGATACGCCAGCATCAGAAGCATGTACAGACCCGATAAGCCTGCGATACTCCAGAAGGGTACAGTGGAGTCCGTATTCACCCATGGCACGTAGACATTCATCCCCCACTGCGACGCCACGATGGTTGGGGGGATGGAAGTCAGGGCAACGTAACCCAGCACAACGGAGAGCGTGTCTGATTTGTTGCTACTGCGGCTGTTTGTCGCCGCCACCCCGGAGGAGTAAATAATGATCGAATTGGTGAGGACCCGGCGAGCATCCTCAAGCTTGGAGAGCACGTGTTGGATGGGGCGTGCTATTGCGCTATACGCGCTGCTGTGTCGGGCAGCTGAGGTCGATCCAGTGGTGTCATCGCCTGCCTCATAGATTGCTGGCTCCACATGTTTCCGCTGACGTGCCGAGCTCAGATTCATGTCGAGGTCCTCACATGGGTTCATGAAGGGCAGGAGCACGCGTATGGTCGATCGATTCAACAGCTCCAGAACACTCACTTTGCTCATCAACATACGGCGGTGTACGGACAGGCTACGCCGCAGCATCCGCACGCGTCGCAGGACATCGGCCTGGTCCGACTGGCGTTGCCGCACGAGTGGCAGCATGGCGTCGATTGCGTCCACCTCGTTGATCACAATTGTCGTGTCGGGAAGAAACGTTGTGTAGAGCTCCTCAAGAATCGTGAGCATGAGGAGCGACGTGCTGAGCGGTCGCCGTGGTCCACACTCGTTTCCTCCCGTGGTCGCAGTGCTGTTCCTACCGCACAGGCGACGTTCAAGGGAGCGCGGGATATGCTCCCATCCTTCCACATCCGGCCGCACCCGCCAGGTCACGACACCGCCCGCAAAGCATAGCACCTGAACAGGCGTCAGTGCACCCGTCTCGCTCGCATCCAGCAGATTCACTCGCAACCGGTCAGGCCGCTGCAGCCGCTTTTCGGATTCGTACTCTCTTCCCGACTGCGACCCGCACGGTGTCGGGTCCTCAGTGGACAGGCCTATAAGTCGCAGCTGCACGTACTGCTCTCGAACGAATGCGCGCAGGCAGTCGAGATCTGTTGCGTCGTCGTAGTAGTCGTCACCGTCCTCATGTGGTAGCTCAACGTTTGCAAGTGGCTCTGTGGCCACGGCCGCAGCAGCTGCCGCCCGCCACCGTCGCTGTGTGTATGGGCTCACGCAGAGGAAGTCCAAAAGCGTTCCCAGGTCCTGCGGCAGCGGTGCTCCGCTCACGTCCACCCAGAAGAAAGTCAGTGGAGAGCACAGCGTCGTACCCATTACAGCCGCTTCACCTACCTGCTGCCCCGCCGGTGCCACGTCCCCCATTTCACGTAGCAGCTGCAGGGCTGCTTCCACCTTCAGCAAGTCCTTCCATTCGCGGACGGCACCATCGGCAAGCTGTGCGGTCAGACATACCCGCGGCGGTACCACGCTCAGGCTTCCGGGCCGTGGCTCTTCCTGCTCCGCGGCATCACATGGGTACGGCTCTCGCGCCACACCGGATGGGGCATTTTCTTCCCCCACGTGGAGCGTGTAGCTTCCCCCGTGCTGGTGGTGTTGATGCATGGCCGCTGCTGCTCTAGTGGCTACGCCTGATGTTGCTGCCACGATACACTAAACCTTTCCACACGCAGCAGAAAGAGAAGAGGAACAAGGGAGGTCATGGCTGGTGCCTGCGCACTGAGCGATACGGGGATGGGGACGAGCGAGGGCGTGTAGGCAGTTAAAGTTTCATATCTCACACAATGGAGCGGAAAAAGAGTGAAATGTGGCTTTTACAAGGCGTTTCTTACTTCGAAAAATACATTTCAAGTTCGAAAGTAGAAGCAAATGGTCGCGGGTACGTAATATGAGGGAACCCAACTGCTTCGTCTTGAAACCGTTAAATGGAGTGGAGAAGCAACACAGGTGAAAACAGCACAAGTGAGTGCTGTATCAGATAATATTTACTCCCTTTTCGCCATTTTTTTTGTTTTGTTTTGCCGTGGAAAATTGCTTGCGTGAAATACGTCATAAGCCCACTTATCCTCATTTCCTTGAACTCTTTGGAACGAGAAGGCGAGTTGAGTAGTAACGGTGTGTGTGTGCATGGCGCGGTGAAACTGAGGCGAACCCGCTCCCCCGCCTCACACACAACAGAGAGGATGTGTAGTTTACAGCAAATCCTGTAATAACTATGCGCCTCGGCTGCACGGCTGATGGTTAGTGGCGTGGAGAAAGTGACAAACTTAGCGAAATGGAAGTGAACAGTAACAAATATAACGACGGCACACACACGCACACGCACGCACACCCACAAAGAAATAATTTATTAAAACAACAACATTAGTTGTAACATATTAGTGTGCAGGGGAATAAAAAGAGAAACAATGAACGACGGAATGACTGGGTAACACCGGGACAGAGTGACTGCATCCTGCCGTTGGTTTAAAACGCAAAAAGAAAAAAAAGAATAAAACTCAGGTCGAGCACCAAAATCAGGACATAAGCAACTGAGAGAAAAAAAATAAATAAAGTGGAGAGATAAGCAGTGCGAGTTAAACACACTCGCGAGCGAGCGAGAGGGGTGGTGGTGGTGCTGATGATGATGATGGAAAAACTATGGGAAGTATTGCAGAAACTGGCTTAGAGGGGTATTGTACATATATTTATACGAAAGAAGCCAAAAAACTAATTCAGACAACGGGAAAAATGGGCCAAATCCTCCGATTTTAACCTTTTCTTTCAAAATCTCCATTCCTCTTTGAAGTATCTTACTTTTTGTCACCGTGTGGCAAAACTACTTTGGGCGCGCCACATGCGCAGAGCGTGCCTCCACCCAACGTGGGTGCGGTCGGGCAATAACTATTACACAAACTCGCATATACGTCGCGGCAAGCTGAGTTTAAAAAAGAGAGGAAGAAATAATAAAAGAAACACGCAGGCACAGTGACCAACTAAGTGATAACAAAACTACAAAAAACACAAAAACAAACAAATAACTAAGGCACTTACGGGGGGGGGGGTACACTTCACAAATGGCAAACCACACGAAAAACATGAGAGATCCCGCAGAACTACACTACCCAGTTACAATGAGGGGGAGCAGCTGCGCCAGACGTGTCCATGCCTCCCACCTTCCGTCATTTTCCTTTTCAATCCTGCGACTCGCAGTTTAGAGCAAAATCCACCGGTGAGGGTTGTCGGAGTCAATGACCTTGTGCTTATGCTCATATTCGTCCTTGTCCGTGATCTCCGCAGACAAAATATACGAATGAAGCTTCTCAGACTTCGTGGAGGGTTTCGTTTTGCTTTTTGTTGGGGGAAGCTCCGGTGGCGGCGGTAGGCTTCCACTTCTTTCGCCACCCTGCGTCTCCTGCTTGCTGCTTGGGTGACGGCGGCGGGAGCGCTGCTGCCCGCCGTCCTTCGAGCTCCTAGTCTGTGGTGGGGAGGGGCAGTCTCTCGGCGTGCATTGTTCTGGACCCTCGACTCGTTGCTAAAGTGCAGCTGTGTGGGCGGGGCGAGTGCGTCGCCGGGGAAGTCAAACCCGCTGTAGTTGTCGGGTGCATGGGGCTGCAGCTCCACAGGCAGGAAATCGTAGTCACCTCGGAAGTAGTCGCCGTTGGGGGAATTGCTACCTGTCAAGTTCCCGAATGGTGGTGTCACCGACGGGCCCCGCAGAGGCGGCAGCTGAACGGCTGTGGATGAGCAGGACGGCGGCGGCAGAGAGCCCTGCGAACCGGTGCTTACGGCCCTCCATCTCGACCTCGCAGCTCCGTTGTTGTGTGGGGTTTCATGGGAAAATACATGCCTATCGACAATGTTGTAGTCGGACATCATGAACCTTCTGCTACTGTCCACTTCTGACATGTGGCAGTCCACTGTTCGGACGACTGCTCCTTCTTTCTCCATGAAGAGTGTGCTATCAAATTTGGTCATGCCTGCGGCATCGGGTTGCAGATGATGAGTTCTACTTACCGAATTTCTGCTGCGATTTACTAAGTGCCGTGCGTCTCCAGTGGACATCTCAACAGATTCCTCCATCATGTAGTAGTTTTCATCATCGCTGTCAGAGTCGTCGATGTCGTGGGTAGCATGCGGTGGCGGCAATGTGGTGTAATGTGGATTTTGATTTTTGTGAGTGCGAGGGGCAGTAATGGCGGACGGTGTTCCAAGTTGATAGGCAGACATCATTACTGTCGGGCCGCTGTGCGAGTCATCCAAGAAGCACTTCGTATCGCCAATTTTCTCCACGGGAGGCGGTGAGTCATTGTTTTTGGCTGTGCGCTCCTTGGCATTGCGGTTCCGTGCTCGAGGCTGCTGGGGAATGTACGGCTTTTCTCTCGATTGTGGCACTTCATGCCACTGCCTCGGTTGCGTTTGCTGTTGCTTTTGCGGGTGAGAGCGCTGACACTCAAGGTGGAAGAGCTCCTGCTGCCGCTGGTGAAGCAGCGCTTGCTGTTGTTCATACCAATTACGCTGCAACATCATTTGATCCTGAGCCTGCGCGCACCACTGCTGCTGCTGCTGCTGGTTGACAGCGGGGCTTTTATTGTCTGAGTTCCATGGCGGTGGTGGTGGTGGGCGGTAATGTGGCATGGGTCCCTTTAGGCGCTCGTCGTCGCTGCTGTTCTCGGGAGAGTCGTACAATGGAACACCTTCAAGAATGAAAAGGGACCCGCGCCCACGATTCTTTCCGGCATTTTGTCCCCGTGCAGGCGGAGGCATTTTTTTCCTTTGTTGTTCTTGTTTTTTCTTTTTAATGGAAAAAAAGGGTGAAAATATTTCTTTTTCCTCCCTTTAGCTACACGCTGGCCACGGGCACTGCACTCGACACTTTGCCGTACTGAAGGAAATGCCACCCAAAAAACTTTGCTCCAAGGCTTTGCCTTTTTGATCTTAAGCGTTTCGAAGCAACTTTTTTTTTTTTTTTGCCTGTTCTGCTAACTCCAACTCCACTTTCTTAAAATTATTATCTGCCTACGTTACCTTGTAAGCGGTGCAGCATTGAGCATCAGCAGCACGGTTTCAAGATGAATGACGTGGAAAAAAAGGACGTATACATTTGTCTTGAGAGTAAACAGCGCAGCAGATTTGGCTCCATTTATTACGCCCCTCCCACACCACCACAAAAACAAACGTTTCACTACGAAGGGGACAAAAACAATTATTTTTCTACGAGAAGAGAAACAAGATCAAAAAAAAAAATTAACAAAGAACAAGGGAAAACGGGTGGTCATCGGTTGAAAAAGAGATCCTTTGACTCACAAACCACCCGCGCAATAAAGAAGCGACATGAACAAAAGATGCACGAGGATGGCAACAGAAGCAGTAACCAGTTTAGTGTGTGTGTGTGTGGCGGAAACTGAATAATTCACGCACCTGTGCTCATGAACAGCAATAATTAATGGGGAAACCATCTATGGAGGGTGCTCTTGTCCTGCCCACGTCTCTACTGCGCCTGCCCCACCCCCCGGCGGCCCCAGTACTCAAAAGGAGACCAAAGTGAGCGGCATGCAGCGGGGGATGGGAGAAGGCACTGGAAAGAAATGAAACAGTTCTAATAATAAAAGTCAATTGAATAATTCATCGGAGGAATGAAAACAAAAATATTCCAAGTGCTGTAAAACACATACGCAATTGTGTGGAACAGGGAGAGAGAGAGAAAAAGAAAAATGTAATATTTATAACACCCGCCATTTAAGAAAGGCGGATGAGTGTGTGTTGGTGATGACGCCTTACCACGTTTTAGCAGCGGGACTCAACTACTGCGAGGCATCAGTTCTCACGGTGCCTCCCCGCCCCGCCCCCCCGGAGTGGAGTCAACAATTATGGCGTTTGAGGACTGGGCGGTGAATCAGGGATTTTCTTATCGCTAGAAACCTTCTGCACCTCGTTTTCACCAGTGCAGCCCCGCAGAGAAGCCTCCCCAGCCACTGCCTTTGGGGAGGCTTCTCTCCGCGAGTGGCTCACTTGCCCGTGGCCCTGCTTGGTGTGATGTTTGCGTAGGATTGGCCGCACATCAATTGCATGTGTTGGGGACTGCGGCTGCTGCTGTGGCGGTGGCAACTGTGGCGGGATGGCGTAGTGGTGGGGTGATTGCTGCCCATGAGACTCTCCAGACCTCTCCCGCCGCTCACGAATAGCCTCCAACTCCGGCTGGAAGGACGGGGCAACCTCGCCGTTCGGCATGACGAGCCACTCCGCGTAGCGCTCAGCCGAAGGGCCCCACTTCTTGCGCAGGTGGGACCGTGCCAGCAATGGCAACATTCGGCGGTTGAACGGCCCTGACGTCTGCTTCGATCGACAGCGCAGCTCCTCTAATTCTTCAAGAACTTCCTCCTCTGTGAAGGGGGTTTTGTGGTGGGGCTAAACGCATCAGCCTCCCCGTCGTCCGTGGGACTTTCCCCTCGACTGAAGTCGAGTTTGACGCACAAGTCCCCCACGCTGCTACCAGAAGCGAGTTCGGGTGATTTCATAGGCGGGCTAATTCCACTGATGGAGTGTTTAGTGCTAGCGATGGGTGTTATGGGACTCAACTGCTTCAAACTGATGTCATCGCTGAAGAAACCAATGGTGCTACTGCACTCTGTATTTTCCTGCGTGCAAAGGCGTTCGCGTACCATTGCCACGCGGTGCTGCTCTGCTACTTTATGTGCCTTTGCTAATTGATTGAGTTGTTGTGAATGCGTATGCAGCGAGGTGGGGGAGATACGAGTGGTTTGATGGTGTCAATACGTATGGAACCGGGGCAGTAAAAATATGTTCTAAACAACAGTCAGGGCGGTGGAATGAACACTTTCATCTTCTTCCACTGTGTTTAAGACATATTGAGGAAGTTGCAACAACAAAAAACTTTTCACGTGTTGACGACCAATGCCCCTTAATTTGTGAGCCCCAAACTTCACTGACCCGCCAAATGTCATGCGACCGGAAATATCCGCTGCAAAGACGTTGGGGCTGCCTGCAGTGGCGTAGGGGCCTACGTTGCGAACACAACCATCTGCCGCGTGGAGTCAGGGATGAGAAAAGGGGCTAACAACTCCGCTAAGTGTCTGCATTTTGCCTCTGCACGGTATGGGCATACGGGCCACAGTGAAGAGGAGCACGAGCACCAGACTTAACTTTCCCGTGAATAAAATCCCACCATATTGGCCACATTGGAGGCCTTGCTTTTGTGTCAACATTTCCCTCATTATTTTTAGCATACGTGCCAACGGATTTTGTGGTACAAACTGTAAAATATTTACGCATACCTTCTTATCGTTAATTTTATCGACTACGCCACGGGACACCCGTCGTTTCCTGATATTTTATTTCTTTGCTGCCTTGCCCTTCAGGCGTGCGGTGAAATCGTCCAGCGCTTTCTGCACCTCGGGGTTCATCATAAGCTCCACGAAAAATTGCGTGTCATACTCCCTGTCTTCCTCTGACCCAATGAACTGCAGGAATTCCCGGCGGAGCATGTCCCGTGCCATCCAGCGCGACTGCTGCGGTACTGACAAGAAGCGCTCCACCTCCCGCATGGCCGCCTCGCGCAGCTGCGGCTCTCCGTCCACCACAATGTCGACCAGGCCCATACGAAGCGCCTCGTCGGCTGTGGGCGTCTCGCCGAGTTGAAGCATTCGCTCCGCGCGTCGCGATCCGAGGACATACGCGTAGGCCGGGATTACCCACGGTGGCGCGGTGATGCCGAGCTTTGTCTCGTTGAGCCCGATGCGGTAGGGACGATCAGGTTTGTCGGCTGGGTGGCGGACCATTATGCGGGAGTCGCAGCCGAGCGCGAGAACACATCCACCCGCCGGGGAGTTCCCGCTTATCGCCGCGATGATCGGCTTTGGGAAGCTGTTGAGGATCAGCCACGTCTCCTGAAAACTCTTCCAGAAACGGCGGAGTCGCTCGGGTTCCGGGTTGTGCATTTCGCTCATGTCAAGGCCTGCTGAGAAGACGGTAGGGATGGAGGAGGTCAGTATGACCGCCCGGCAGCCTTCATCGCTTCCAAGCCACAGCATCCAGCTGTTAAACTCCTCGAAGAGTTCCATGTTAAGCGAGTTCACCGGTGCGCGGCTGAGGGCAATTGTGGTAACACCCCGCTCGTTGGTTTCCATTTTCAGCATTTTTGGAGGTTCTGATGGCTTGCGCGGCGGTTCAAAGTCTTCCCCCGCCTCATTGCCCATTGCTGGCGGCTGCTGCTGACGGTGCTGCATTTGCTGCTCCTGGTGAAACTGCTGCTGATGCATTTGTTGCTGTTGGAATTGATGTTGTTGCATTTGCTGTGGATGAAATTGCTGTGGCTGCTGGTGGAATTGCTGCTGTGGAGGTACGAAGCCCTGCTGTGGCGCACCCGGGGCACGCAGACCTGGAGGGATGTTCCCCGGTGGCCCTTGCATCGATGATTGCGTGCGTGTGGCTGCGAGGATGACTGCTGGGGTTTTGACATTGGGGAGCACGTCGAGTCGAGCCCTGCGAAGTGACGATATGACGCTGAGGCGCATGACTAGCGATTCCTTTAGATAATTATCACTGTTTCTTAATACCCTTTAGCGCCTCACTTGTTTTGTTTCACCCTTTCGTATTCCTTTTTGACTATCCTTCTGCAGTTGATTTCAAAGTGAAATAAAACCCCCTGGTGTTTCCCCCCTCTTGACTCCTTTCAAATACTGCGGACATGCATATGATGCATTAAGCGCACATACGCACATACACAACGGGGGAAAAAAAGATGTAATTAAAAAAATAAAGAAATACCGATACATCAGATGGAAAGAGGGGAGGGGAAAGGTGCACTGCTGCGTTAAGGAGCTGTGCGGTGGTGCGGCATGTGTTATTTACTGTTACCACAACCAACAGCTGTTAATAACTCTGGCGCCTCGATTAACATCGCACCGTAACTGAGAAGAGAGTGTGAAGGGCTAAAATTCGGCCTGTCTTCCATCCGGCCTTGCGTTGTTCAAATGCGGCGGTCCGTCGAGTTCTGCTGGTTTATGTACACCATAAATTGCGCTGACGAAACGTACGGTGGCAGCAGCAGGACACCGCCTTCGCTTCCGATTACCTCATCACCACCACCGCCACTTCTTTGGATTTTATCCACTTCATTAGGGAGCACCTCCGCCGCATACATTCGCCGCATTCCCTCCTTAAAAACGGTAAAACCCACGGCACTCACAACGTCTCGGACTGCGTTGAGCGCCTTTTGGTACGATCGAATGGTGAATTCTTTGCCCTTCTCCGGGTCTTCCACCATCCCGCCCACGTCATCAGCCGCCGGTAGTGTTGCCAAACCGACGCAGCGGGGCTTTTGAGACCCGGTCTTGAGAGGAACCGGTGCTGGCGTGGCCGTCGCCGTGGTTTCTGCCTTCCGCACCGGCTTTCCCATAATCACGTCGCCGATGTACTCCTCCATCAACTGACACACGCCCTCCTTCAGTACGAAGGGCATACCGAGCGTATTCCCCATCCAGTGATGTGCGAGCTCGTGAACAATAAGTTTAGTGCGTTCCACTTCAATGTTCACGCCGGGGGCGGATGTGCCAGTCCGTGCTGATCCCCTGTCACCCGCCTGTGTGGACGTATAAATGGTTTCGTTGAGAAACATACAGCCGTGGTGTTCCATGCCTGAAATGTAGGGCACTGTTGGTACAATAGCAATCGTCAGCAGCTCATCTCCGTTGAACTGTGTTTGATCGCTGTGGTAATAATCGTCTCCGTAGCCACCAGAGGGGCAGGTAAAGGGCATTTGTTGGAGGGGCAGTGGGGAGCCAAAGAAATCTTCCAAAAGCCAAATAGCCTCGCGTGCTATGTAGGCAACCTTCGCGAGCGTTGCCGCCGTGACACCACTTGTTGCGTGAGTTATAACTCGCAGTGGTACTAACTTAGTTGAGCAGGCCCCAACGCCTCCATGAGAGGAACACTCACTGCCTTCCATGAAAGGAGGTGTTCTCAGCTGTAGAACTTCCTCGTGTATTTTAACTACACCAGCAAAGGCAGCAAATGCGATCACATAAGCAGGCAACGGTCCAATGGGTGCAAATGAGTACTGCACGCCCTTAGCGCCTACATCCTTTCGCGAGAGTTCAGCCGTGTTGCTCACTGCCACACCGTACTCCACGGGCAGTAGTAGGGTCTGCAACTGCCACACGATGCGGTACTGCTTCGGGTCATCGGGGCAGGGGAAAGCCCAGCGTGCGAAGGCCACCTCAAAATGTGTGAGCAGCATCCCGTGCCCCGTGTCTTGTTCTTCTTCAACCTTGCCGGCGTAGATGCCGCCCTGGCTCCACTCCTGCACCCGCCCCGTGAAGGCGACAGTCAGTGTGACGATGGAGTGCGGCGGCATTTCTCCCCCGCCTTCAAAGATGACGTACTTCGAGCCCAGGTCCCCGGCCTGTTGCACATGGCAGCCATTTTCACCTGCTGTACTTTGCTCGCCACAACCGGTGCTGCGCCCTTGTTTGCTTTTTTTCTTTCCGTGCTGCTTCCCGTGCATGCGTTCTGCACCGCCCTTCCCACAACTGCTTTCCCCTCCGCTGCCGTTGGTGTCGCCTTCACCGTTGCTTTCGTCCACGACCTTCAGGACCCTCATAGCCCCTGTTCCACCGCGCTCCGAGTGCACCTTCAGGGACTGCAGCGTGAGGGGTAATGCCTTCGGGAGGCTTTGCACTGGGGCTGTAACGGCATGGAAGTGTAGCCCGTTCTCCCTTTCCATATTTGCGTCTGCCAACCTGGCCTGGTCCGTTGAAGTGGCCAGGCAGCGTTCGTATCGGATGATGGATGTGCCACCATAGGCGTCTCCCGCCCGCACCACGCGCGAGCGCCCCTCGCTGCACCTCTCCGAGCGGAGGAAGTTGAGTTGGAGTGTGCAGTGCGTCGGGCGTCAGAAATGCATCTGCACGCGGAGCTGCGCTGAAGGAGGCCCCCGAGAAGGAGATTTGGGGACCGGAAGGGCGCTTGTGCTATTTTCAATGAGTAATATGGACGACAAGAGGGAGAGAGAGAGAGAGACGGAGAGAGCATTAGCACCGAAAAACAGGGAAGGATCGTGCCTGTTGTAAGGGAGGCGTTGAAATGTTTTTGTGCGCGCAAACGCATCGACATGCTCGGGTAAGTGCATGAAAGCACCCGTATCTGCTCGAAAAGCGATCGATGACACACGCCGCTTCACTGTATGGTCCGCTAAAAGTAACTTCCCCCAGCACTTTATATATATATATTATTATTCACGAGTTTAACCATAAATAATTGAACAACACGTTGTGACCGCCGCTCCTCCGGGTATGTCTCGAATAGTTTTTTTTTTTTACGATTTGAATATGCGAGCGCATGTCAGATCCACAGCAAAAGAAGAAAAACGAGGGAAAATATCGATGCAACACCCGCTCCCAAGGGCACTGCGTAGCCTTGCGATGAGAAGACCCTCATCATTGCGTCACTCATCACAACCACCTGGCAGTAGCACAGCGAGCGATGGGTGCAATAAACTCTGGCAGGAGGTTGCCGTTTCCTTCGCCCTCAACTCTCGCCACGTCTTCCAGCGACTCCACGCCGCTCAGCACCAGCAGCGTGCGGCAGCCGGCGGCGTTCCCAAATGCGATGTCTGTCGTGAGCCGGTCCCCCACCATCAGGCACTGCCGTGGGTCGGTGATGCCCTCCGCCTCAAGGAGGGCCTTCGCCAAGTCGACGCACGGCTTTCCGCACACCACATCGGGCTGCCGACCGGACGCGGTACTCACCGCGGCAACCATGCTGCCCGCTCCAGGCAAAGCACTCCCTCCTCTCCAATGGGTATTTGAGGGTCCATATTCGTCGCGATGAAGTGGACGTGTTTCTGCGCCTTCCCCCCATCATGCGCGGGCAGCTCCTGCGCCTGTTTTTCTGAAGGCACAGCGATGCGTACGAAAGCTTGAGCATGTTGAAGTGAGTGTCAAGCCCCACCACCACGGCGCCCGGGGAGAGGTCTGCCAGGGAGATATTTGTCTTACAGGACTCGCCACTCGGAAGCAATTCGGGCTCCTGTTGGGGCGGCTTGAGAACATTTTCCTTCCAGGCGCTTGCGACTACAGCGCTGTTGTAACCCCCAACCGCCTCCGCGTCGTGAAGCTCGAGCCCATACGTGACATACCCGGGCGCGAGCATCTGCCGCAACTCATCGTGAAGACCCTCTTCACCAACTACGAAGATATTTTCCCTTACAAGGCCGTCCTCACCGCCACAAATACTGCGCAGCCGTAATGCTGCCGCGTACCCGCTGTTGTACACGTCACTCACCTGCACGCCCTCAATGCCACGGTCCCTGAACTTTTTCGCAAGGCTCGCACGCGAGATTGAGGCATTATTCGTGACAAATCGCACCTGCTTTCCAATCGATCAAATATCTCAACGTCTCTGGTATCTTCGGCAGCACGAGTGGGCCGGACCACACCACGCCGTCCACGTCGAGAAGAATATACTTCACAGACGACAGCAGCTCCTTCACAGCAGGTGCTGATATCATTGTTTCCCAGCCGGTGCGCTGCTCACCGTCCGTACAGCACAGTGCCGGCCCGCTTTAGGGGCTTAATGTTTGCGTACGTGCACGTACTGATGTGCTTATTTATAAATGTAAAAAAAAGGGTGTGGTAGTCAGTTTGGGATGGTACCACGTCACAATCGTGGCGGTGGAGGAGTGAAGCTACAAATGAATCCACCGGTGAACACACGACACATAAATATATGGTTAAGTAAAGAGGCATTCGAGATTGCGTGAGACTTGCGTGCGCACGTAATCGGAAGCCGACTGCCATGAGAGGTGTGCGTGTTTGTTTGTTTGTGGGGGTGGTTGGGTGGAGGAGCGCCCCCGCAGGCTTCTCTTAAGCAAACGGCAGCAAAGCGATGGCACAAAATTCAACTCATTGACTGGACTCATTTCGCTGCCATTCGCCATGCAATACCGGTGAGTGCGCCCCCCCTCGGAAGTTACACCGCGCGTGTTGTTTCCGAGCGGCGAAGGAATTTAGGCGCATAGGCACGTTTCGCGATACTTGCGTTAAATAACAACAACAATAAAAAAAAATAATATCTGCAACAAAAACAATGAGAACGGTTCACATATAAATATATCACTGTCAACTATGAACGGTCATGTAACGATAGTAAAGGGTATAAACAGCAGAGAGGAATCAAATAAAAATAATAATAAAAAAAATAGAGGAAAATAAAGTAATTTATATTGACTCGTGTTCTGCTTAAGGGAAGCGTGCAGGACCAGGCACGCTGGTTTACTCCCTTTTCAGCAGCAGTCATTCTTTAAGTTTCCTATTCCAACTGCAACATGTTGTGTTGATTTGTTTATTTGTCGAAGAGACCACACAAACCTAAGCGCGTGCGAGCAAACGTACGGCGGTG